>JAVQJG010144879.1:0-16489 GCA_036024015.1 Craterocephalus amniculus
GACAGACTGGCGACCTGTCCAGGGTGTACCCCGCCTCTCGCCCCTTGACAGCTGGGATAGGCTCCAGCACACCCGCGACCCACTTGGATTAAGCGGTTCAGAAAATGGATGGATGGATAGCCTTGTCAGGATCATTTTCAATGAGTCCTCTCATGAAATGATCTCTCGTTGTTCATTGATAATCTAAACCAATAAAAGTGTCCCCTTTCATTTTGCCCTGAGCATCTTCCTGATGCAAGGAAGTCATTCTGAGAGTTTCTGTTAATAAGCCAGAAAAAGTGTTACACTCTTTCATTCATTTCCAGGAAGCAAATGCATTTAACACATATTCGGAACCGACATCTAAAAACTACTTTCTTTGCTTTTGACCTAGGTTCATTTTTTTACTTGAATTTTTTTAAAATTCCATTTGAGTCTGTGTACTAATGTCACTCGTTTAAGGTAAAAACTACTTGATTAAGGCTGTAAAAATCATTATTTTTATATCAGTTTTGTGGAAGTCATTTTTATTGGTTGACCTGCTTGTAAATATACAAAATCTCATACAGAAATGTTGTCATTGCCTTGATGTTTAGCCTGTAACATCACTTTGTCAAGGTGTGTAAAAGATCTTGATTTGGGCTAAAATACACACTTTGTAGAATTAGCACAGTTGCTATCCTTAGGCCTTACAATCAAATATCCCAGGGGGTCATTTTTTATGGGAGAATCAACATTTTTCCTTTTTTTCTTTCTCCCAATCACAGTAAAATGCTCATTTGCAACTGTTCTCTCTAGAAGAGATTTTTATATGAAATGCAAAAGTTACATAAAAAAGATAAGATCAAGAAATAAAAATGTGGTTTTAGGTGTAACAACAATCCAAATTGATGATACATTTAAAAAGTTGTTCCCTGGTTTACTTGGTTCACATGATTGGGTGAAGTTTACCTGTGACTTAAGCAAGCAGATACTAACATACTAAAACAGACACATCTCCATTCCTGCTTTTTCCTGTGTTTACAGTAAACTTCACACAGGTTGTTCTGTGAAACAAAAGTCATGTTATGATTCCTGAGCCATGCTTACAACACATGGAAGCACAGTGATCACTTCAGTATCAGTGGATTCTTGAGAGCAAAGTCATGCAACCCTTACTTCCTCCAGATGCAACAATGTCTGCAACACTATTTTATGCCTTCCCCTGCACAGCTTTAATCCACACTGAGGAGTTTCAGAAGTGGAATATATCTGCAAGTTGAGCAAACTCATGTCACACAGTTGTAATTTCTGCTCTAACAACCTCAGCAGCTACTCTCGAAGTCCTTGGAGTAAATTTCCACAGCTTATTGCTGAAATTTTCATTTGAAAAAAAAGAATTAAAAAAATTATGATCTCCTCCCATGAGTCGCTTTGCACCAGCAGATGACAGATTTCTTGTTGCCTGGGGATTGTTTTCTAAATGTGGCTTGTGTTTAAAATAGATCCATACGACAAGATTATTAAGGGTTTCAGTGATTCTATTTGTTTGTATAAGTTTTGTTTTTAATGCACATTAGCTGAGCTGTATATTTATCTAAAGTCAGGGCTTCTCTACAACATAAGAAGCCAATGCATGAACCCACAACTGAATTTAGAAAATCTGAGAAACATAAACATTAATTTCTGTTGGCAAAAATATGACACACTCACATGAGCAAGCGTGGAAACACACTCGGGGAAAAGTGAGATATAGTATATAACAAGCACAACTGCATTCCAGAAATGTCTCAGGGGCTCGTTTGTTGTTTCCCTTCACACATTTGCACAACGACAGATGTACAAACATACATTGAAAAGCATAAAAACCCTCACCACCCTGCTGCTGAAGCATGGCTGCACTCTGGATGCACTGGGATATGATGGGCATTGACAGTGATTGAAGAACACATAACAAGAGCAAATATAAGAAAGAGAGTGTTTACCAAGCTGAAGCACAGCAGACATGGAGAAAATCTAACATTGCCTGGAGGAAGTGGAATGTTAGACAGCAGGAAAAGTTACAGTAATATATAATGTGTTCATATACTGTATACTAGTATTTCATTACAATGATTTTACTGTATCATTGTTTAAAAAATATATAGATTGTTGTTAAATAAGCGTTTTCATTAAATGATTTAAAATGTTCCTGCACTAACACATGTGCAGTATAATACCTTCTTCCAACTGTTTGAAGATCACCGTCTGACTGAAAAAATATTTTCTCAACTTCTCCACAAATGATTTATGTTTTGCAAAACTCTGAGCGACATCCAGCCTGATCTCACAGAAATACGTGAGGCGAAATCAGTCACTAGCAACCCTGCAGCTAACTTGCATCTGCTGTGAAGAAAAATCAAAAGGAATAAAATCAGAAGGTAGGAATCTATAAGGATAAATTAGCTCAAGCTAGATGGATACAGTACGCATGCTAGGGAATATGTTTTGCACAATGAAAAAATCACAGGTTGTGCAATATTTTACGCTGAATCATATGGCTTCCTCTGCCTCTTTTTGAAAAGCACAATCTCTTTCATGGAAACAGGGTCTCATAAAATATTGTTGGATTGAAGAGCTATTTAACTGTGTTCACAGATGTGAAAAAATAAAACAAAGCTCTTTGTTTCAGAGATAACTTTGTGATTTTCATAAACTGCAGTAAGACTGCGCTGATGGGAAGGTATTCATTGGCTAATTTAGTTCTAAAACTTTAAGTAAACTTGCTTTATTTTGCCGCATTCATTTTCTGAAGAGAGTGTTTTTAGTGTGAAACTCTCCTGAATGTATGTGTCCCAAGGTATACGCTAACTTTTGACTGCTGGGTCTGATCATTCATTTGAAAGGCCTGAGGACAAACAGCATGCAGTCATGTCCATCATGCTTTCCGGGATGCTGGACAAATACAGCCAACAATCTGACATCAGGTTGTTCCAGCTGCTGTCGGCTTAGCTCACAAAGCTTATCACTGGCATAAAGACAGATGGAAAGATGCATTAAAAGCAGCAGTGATCATAATCAATATGCTGCTGCAAAGGTTAGTATTGATAAATGTAAAATTAGACTGGAGTGAGTTGGCATTTATTATTGCATTTCTTCCATGAAAAGATTCTTTTTTAATTATTCAACAATTTTTCCACACATCATGTTCATAAACAGGTGACTTAATTCATTATAAACTGCTGATTAATAGGTGGTTAGTTCAATGTACCAAACGTGACTAAATGTAGGGAAAAAAACTGTCACTGCTCTGAGGTTTTATTCACGTTTTATTTAGAAAAATAAATAAAAACAACAGAAAACATTTTGTACAAAGAAAACAAAATCAACATGTAACCATCACTTCAATAAAGCAGAATTTTAATCTAATATTCATATTCAACATGTGTCATGACAAAAATCTACCCATAATGTACTTCATATATTTTAACATTCACTGAAGAAACCATAATAAAAGAGCAACAATGGGAATGTACCACCTTTTGCTGCCTTGTTAACTAAGACTTTATCTTCATTTTATTCATCGTTTCACAAAAATGACAACAACGTATTGAGGTGCCATTAAACAGGTACATTACAATCATAGTCAAATACGCAGCAATCTTAGGAATTTCAAAGGGAACTGCAGTGTAAACAAACAGAAAAAAAAGCTCTGGAAATGTCACATTAAGCTGATTATAAAAACAATTAATTCATTTATTAAACCGTCACTTGAATATCTAGATAATAACACAAAGTATGGCCTCAAGAGGAATACAAAGTACAGTGCTGAGTCCAGTTTCAGTGTTTACATGCAAACACTCATATGGTGCTGCTGGGGAATTTAAAGTATTTGTGTTACTGTCCTGTCACATGTGTGTATGTGAGCCTGATTGCCCAGTTCTGAAAACTACATATTAAAATTTCTTTCAGAGTTGTAAAATTACACTCTTTCCTGTTGCAAAGTGTGTTTTCATTTTGGCGCATAATTTGTGGTGTTCATTTAGTGATGTTAAAGAACATTAAAATTTCTCACACATACATTTTGTACAATTTGAACCTTCAGCAGGTTCACCCGCATCATACTCTTCAAAGAAATGTAACATGGGTGCAGTCATGTTGCACTAGGAGCAGAGTTTAAAAAAGGATGCGGGAGTTTTTACTCTGTCTTAAGTCTTTTGTATGGTATTTCAAGATTGACATAGCAGCAAAGAAGTATTTATCTAAAAATTGAGTAGTGTAACTATAACTAGCAGAGTACTGTTAATCGCCACTTGTGCTCTTTGTAATCTGTGCTCATGAGTTCTGATTTCCAAGAGCGAATCAGGCATTTCAGCACCTGCCATGAGCAGAGAGCAGTCAAACGTCTAGATTTTCCTCTACCGGAAAAGCTTGATTGTCCAACATTTCCCAAATTGGGCCATTTATCCTGAAATAAAGATATCACTGAGGCGCTTGGAGGGAATTAAAGTTTCACTTTCAGAATGGGCTGTTTTAAACCAAGAGTTTACAGCTCTAAGATGACACCTACTGGTTTTCAAAGATTATAGATGAGTAATTCTACATCAGGATTTCCAATTATTAGTCATAATTAATAAAACCAGTGGCTGCTATTCTTGTTACAAAGCATTGTTCTGCTTGGAAGTCTTGTATCCCAGTACTCACATCCATTTTGACACTATCTCCTTACTTTAACTGTGTTTGTAATATCCCAGAAACTCCAAAGAACTCTCAGATGTTTTTAGTCCATAAACTGACTGTAATGATCCTTTTTGAGGAGATCTTATATAATATGAGGTGTTTTGTTATAACACTATGGCTGATTGGTATACAATGTATTTTAGATAATTAGATATGACTCGTTATTATGAAATTGTTCTTTCTGAATCATTACAAGCGAGACTTCAGTATAAAATAAGACTCTCAACACAAGTTATTATTTGTTAAATTATAGAGACCTATGGAGGATCGGTCCATGGATGCATATGTTTAACCAGAAATGCATATGAAATATGGATCATAAATGCTATTAAAAACGTTTTCCATTCATTGCCATATTAAACTCATATTGATATGCACCTTGAAAAAAAACGAGACAACTAAAGCATAGCTTTTAACATCAGCAAGAATTCACTTAGAAAAAATTAAGCTTGTCAGAAAATGCAGTGCCATTAAATGGGCTGACCCCTTTTTATGATATGACCAACTGTAACCGTTAAGTGTTTTTAAGGCTAATTCATTGGTTCCTGCTCTGAGGTAAAACCATCTCCAGCCATGATATGTCAGAAGAGGTCAAACGCGAGTGTGCAAACACACACGCACACATAATGCTAAAGTTACTGGGCATTCACACTCACATACGTATACGCTGCATGCATAAAAAACTGGAGAGAAAAAAAAAAACTGAAGAAAAAAAGAAGCTATGGCTCTGAGTTACCATAACTATAAAAAACAGCATGCTGGTACAGAAAGTTCCCAGGAGGGAAAATACTAAAGCACATACAAACACAACTTCACAATGCTGCGCTTTCCTCCGACTCTTCACGGCAATGCTGTTGTCTCCAGCCTGACTATGTCAAGAAGCTCCTTACTAACTGGGCTGCACGTTTTGGCCAATTTGAGGTTGCCGTGGAAACCAGGGGGACTATGCAGTATAGACGGGCTAGATATGGAAGTGACAATGACTGATGGCACGGTCTTGCACGCAGTCCTTGGCCCCGACTCCCTCGTCACGTTGTCCAGCTGTGGGGGTAGAGAGAAAAGACACGATCAGCCACCGTGGTCTAAACGTAAAGTTTACATTGTGAGACTGCAGAAGGTGATTGTGAGGATTGTGTGGAAGGAAAATACAAACATGGGAAAAGAGGTGACCACATGACTTGCTGTACCACTTGAGATGTAAAGGTTTTCATACGACGGGGAACATGCTGACAGTCTTTTCTTTTCCTTTTTGTATGAAATTTTTCAGAATGAGGTGAATCTAAGTTTTTGCTTGAAACTTTGAACAAAACATTAATTGTTTAATTTTGCCATTAAGATTTGGCAGACTTTAGATGCAAGTAGTAGTGTATGTTTCTTTTTTCTTTATTCAAACATTCTTTCATGAAAGTAATTATTTAGTCTTATTCTTAATTATTCATTCATTCAAAGTTCAAGCAATTCTTAAATCCATCCATTCCACATGCTTGCAACAACAACAACAAAGGAAAATCAACACATAAATGATAATCATGAGGGATTTGATTGTGAATGTACGAGCAGATGATGAAAGGGGGTTAATATTCTACAAGATTTGGTCACTGTCAGCTGGCAGCATGAGAAATTAATCCATGATTGAATTGATCTGAATTGACTGGAAAATAAAGATTGAGAAGATCAGCTATAATATATTGGATTAATAAAATCTCAATAGAGATAAACCAGACATTTTACATTAGTATGGAGATCTATTTTCAATGTTTAAACTTAACGGAATAGAGGAGCGCTATAAAACATGGCCCTTTCATCAGCCGACAACACATAGGTGTTAAAACACGTAAGCAGAGCAAGGGGAAAATATTTATTGGATTTTTGCTTTGGACGAATTCCTCATAAATCACAAAATCAAACACAGATTGAATCCTGACAAACCTTTTCCACAGCAAACATTTCTTACCACCACAAAAGGAAAAACAAAGGTGGACCTACAGTACAGATACAAGTGATGCAATGTTCCATTAAGTGAGACATTATATGTTTCTATTTTCTATAGGCTAATATGCACAATTATGAATTAAGCATGTTGATATGCAATACAACTATCAGGCTAAAAGACATGGTGGTACGGCAACCTGATCCATGATCTGTGGTGTCACTATTCAGACAAGTCTTAGGTAAAGCTGTGTTGAATGTTTCTACCATCTCTGTTTTTTGCGTTTTTTAGAAATAGATTAATGAAAATCACCCATCAGGATCATTTAAAACAGAATGTGCATCAAAAACAGGAAATGACTCCAGCAATGCCTTCCTCAGTTTAAACAAAAATTTATACATCAACTCCAGACCTTCTTATCAGGGAGTACAAACAGATCAGCCGTGTTTGACACTGAGCGAGCTCTGCAGTCTTCAACTGCCTTCCAAAAAGCAATTATCAAATGTACTTTATGGGAAAATAATCAGGGTTTTGGGTGTAAGCAAATAATATTATTATTATTGCACCAAGTCAAAATATACCAAGTAGTCAGGACTGGAAAACTGACAATGTTGAGGCTTCTCCTTCAATGTAGCTACATCTATAAAGCTTTTTTCTGTTTCAGGTAAAAATATCTGCTGTGAAAAGGTTTTTCATGGTTTGCAAGCCGGTGTAACTCTGGTAAATTGTGTAGAACTCCACAGTAGATAAACTTGTGTTACTCTTTTCACCTAATATACCAACCTTAATATGGTTATTTTTCTTAAAGGGTTTTTTTTTCTGCATCAAAATAACTTGCTAAAAACAAAAAATCAAAACAAATCCTGATTGTTCCTAAAGTTCCATTAAGTGATGAAGTGGACACTGGGTTGAGAAAACATTTTTCCTCATTTATAAAAACATAAAATGACAAGACTTTTTCTGAGTGAGCTCCTCCAAAATTTTGCTTGTAAAGTTAAGAAGCAAGCCGTGTTATAAAAACATACTGTATCATCCCATATAAGCAAGTAAGTTCTAGACTTGGTCTCTTTCCTGCTGACCGCTGCTGATCTAATCTTGTATTAAACAGAAAGAATTATTTTCCTTCAAGCTCACATAACAGTATGAAAGCAACATAAAGACTAAAGACTAAACTTTCTGTCTGGATCTTGCTCTGGTATAAGAAAAACCAAGACATGTTCATGATGTTTTTGTGCAACAACAGGTGAAGTAATTTACTGTAGGAAACCGGGATAGGTTAAATTATAAATCAAATAACTGACGACATGGTTATTTGATTGTCCATGTCGTGAATCAAATAACTTTGATGCTTTGTAGGCTAACTAAAGCATGAAAAACAACTTGGAAACACTCACAAAATGAAAAACAATGGAGATAAAATGTTATATTTAACAGATATAAATGATGCATGATTACAGTTATTGAAGGGTAATCACTGTGTGCTGGATTAATTGATGGAGTAATCTGATTATGTTTCATGTATTAATATTTGATTATTTCTTTAATCACAAAGACAAAAACAAAAGGAACAGATGCAACATCTACTGTTAAGCACCAGAGGAGGACAATCTGAGAATTCTTACAGCAGCAGGGAGATGGCTGGTTGGCTGCAGACTGATGTTCGACATGCAGATGTCTTCAGGCTCTGTCAGAGTCTGAACAGTGTGCAAATAAACAGCCTTTTAGTGTCAGTTCCACTCCAAAGATCTTTAGCTGGAAGTCACTTTGGTCTCACTAAATATAGGAGAAATAGTTATTTGAGCACAGCATGAAACATTGTGTTTTCTTCTGTGGTTTCCATCTTATTTCTGCAAAGGCTCCAGCATGTGAAGTGCAATGATCTGTGCAGCATCTTCTACCCACACATTTGAGCCAAGAATCGGAATTAGCTTGGTCGAGAATACCTGAGAGCACAAGTCTTTGTTTGCAGCTTTCTGATGTGCAAACTTCACAGCTCACATGTAAAAGTTAACAGTTACATAAAGAAATTAAATTGCCCATATTCTTTGATGGTTAACCCATCATTGGTATGTTTTAGAAGGAAGAAATGATTGGGCTGAAGTTCCCACAGACAAAGGGCCACAAATGCTACTTCCAGCCATGGCAATAAGCAAAAAGTTAGCTTAACAATAGTAATGGCGGCAACACAACTGGGAGTTTTGAAGACATGCTTATTTACTCCCTCATATCTGCAAGTAAATACGCATAAAAGTGCTTCTATGTCCTTTTTCTTCCTTTTTTTAAGGACAAAATGTTCTACATGTTGTTCAAACAGATTCATGTCATTCGATGAAAAAGATCGATTAACAACTGCTGCAATAGTTTGTGAATACTAATTTCCAAGTACAAAATTTGTATGGGTGCGTAGTGAATAGTGGTGAATAGTGTGGATCATACACCACCACTCCTGACATCTGCAGGACTTCAGGTCATCAGTGCATGTGTGAGAGTAACTTAAGTAACTGTTTAAGAAAAGATCGTCATTTAGTAATAATATCTGGTACAATTATTCCAACACAAAATGATGCAGACATTCATTGTTTAAATTATGTTTATGTGTTGCATTTAAGAACTACACTAATTGTTGACACAAAGTGGCCCAGACAAAACTGCAGTGCAGGAAGTGGCATCACTGGGGAAGTAGAGAGAGATCTCCCAGTTAAAGAACACCCTCATGTGTTTTTAGAAACAACCTCATTTGGTCACCATACAGCTTGGTTTAAAATGACTACATTTCTATAGAAACTGTAAGAGAGCAAAATGATTTAGCCAAGCAAACTTTACAGATGAGCATGCAGGAGCATTTAGAAAGTGGAAACTTCAGAAAGTGGCGAGGGATGTGTGACCAAGACAGGACTCTGCAAGGGTTAATTAAAACGGCCCAGAGTAATACCAGGACCAATCTGCTGAGCATCAGTGGAATCAGAAAGATGAGGTGCCCAAATAGCCCGTTCCCATTTCCAGGGTGTCAAATTCTGCTATTGCTCGGCCAAATGTGTAAGAGGGGCCTACACAGGGGATAAAACAGCAGATTTTTGCCGCAGGATTACACGGTTACACTGGGTGCTGTTTGTTTTGTTTTTTTATTCCTCTAGGCTTGAGACCGCTAAATTCAACCTCCATACTCAAAAAAACCTTCATTTTAACGATTTTCATTATCTATTCATATATAGATCATACATTTTTGACAAGTATCAGAAAATGTTTACAAGATAAAGTAATTTAAACATTTCTGTAATTAAAGAGAAACCGTCAATATCAAATCCTGTAAAACAAAATGTATGACATCTGCTGCCAAGTGACAGAGGCAGATGGTGGTTGACCGCTCTTTAAAAATCAGCCTCCTAACAAGTGCAGCACACAAGCGCTGAAACACAGGATCACATCATGCAAGCGTCGGATTAAATCTGAAAGTCCCTGATTACTGGATTAGTGTTCAGACTTGTGTGATAGAATCCTCCATGAATCTGACCTGTCCCGCTTTCTGCCTGTCTCAGTAGGTCTGTAGGATGGAAATACTCTACAGGGTGCCCCACATAAAATGACTTCTTATGTTCAGTAGGCTTTCTAGACTTTGACTAATCAGCCTTCCTCATGGATATTGTTAATGACCACAATGACATTTGAGGCAAATTCTGGTGTATAAAAAACTAGTGCACCCTGTTTACATGGCAAGGTTTAACATTTTAAGGATTTGTCCAAAAAAAAGTTTAGTTTTGAGGTTTAAAAAATATATAACCGACGCGAAAGAAGAAAATCTTTTTCATTATTATTATTCCTTTGGAACTAAGAGTTTAAACAACACTGATGTGCTGCAAATCAAATTCTTGATCAACTGATCATCCATAAGTGCAAGTGTTTCCATTAAAGAAGAGGTTTTGGTAGATCGCTGGTTTGTTGCATTCAAGGTGTTAACACAAAGGAGGAAAGACATCAGCAATGATCTTAGAGAAGCAACTATTGCTGCCCATCAGTCAGGGCATGGCTATAAGATCATTTCTGAACAATGTGGAAACTATCATTCAACAGTGAGAAAGATACTTATACAACAGTTCAATCCAAGACCAGATCATGCAATGTTCACAGAATAATGTAGCTGGAGAGCACCGACAGGTTTAATTTTTGGCTTTATATCCATGAAACTGTGGAATTAGCATTAAGAAGCAACAGCATATGTTGTTCACTATCAGTCATAAGAAGCTATAATTGATCCCTGGTAGTAAGAAAAAGATTTAAGCAATTCTGACTAAATGGTGGGGAGTCCAATGTATTTAGCATTTGACATTATATGTGAATTAATAAAAAAAAACCTCTGAATCTACCATTTATGTCCGATGGTATTGCAATGACCAGTTAAAGCTGCCTACTTACTTCAAAAATCCAAAGTGTTCATAGCTATTTTGAATGCATGCATTTAAAGGCAGGGAGAGAAGCAAACTGGGATGCAGACATGATTTTGTTTGAAGGTGCAACAGCTTGAGGGCAGACTCTTCAGGAAATGATTCACTGTTGCAAATGGAGACATCAAAAAACGTGATAAAGAGTGACACATCTTTAAAAATGACGAACCTCGACTGTTTTTGAAATATTTGTGAATGTTCAAACATGGCAGTATCATAAATCCTGACTGATTCACGGCTGTTAACATATCCAAGTTGTATTAAGGAAGAACTGAGATCAGACCACTTGGACCACTTATAAGCATGGCCGGGGTTAATGCGGCCATGTTCTTTTTAGTCGACTCAACTGCCGTCGTTAGCATTTTATTGCTTTTCCTTGAAGTCCTTAGAGCCATACCCTGCCTGCATCTCATCCTAAATATTGTTCATTAATGTATCTGAAGAAAAACAGACCATGGGTTAGTGATAGAAAGAAGAAAGTTGCCAAGAATCAAAGACTCCAGACTCCAAGACATCACAGGCAGGACGTTGTGTTTATAGAGGTAAACATGGATGCTGCACTTGTTAGCATGTATCTGTTGCTGTAAAGTTGTATTAAAATCAGAGTGGGATTAAAATGATGATCTATAACGCTGGTCTGTCCACTCTTATTATTGGTATTACCTTGTCCTGCCTCCTTGTTGCAAAATTGAGATGTCTGTCTTACTTCAGTGAAATAAAAGTCAGATGAAATGTGACATAACCGTTAAAACTGAAGTCACTTCAAAACATATGTAGCATATATGATTTAGTACCATGTGTGGAAGTGGCTTCGATCTGATTTCTGTTGTTCAGACTGTTATAAAATATCCAGATATGGGTCACATATGGGCAAAAATGTTGGAGTTAAGTCATTTTTGCCTGCAGTGAGAAGAGAGTCTGATGATAATCTTATGTTCAGTTCAGTTTTTAACTTTTTCTAGCTGCACATATACACAGCTTCACTTTGACATTTTAAATAGGTTTCTGTTTCATTTTTAACATATCATACTACCACACAATGTCTACCTATGTTAGCAATACAATTTGGGCTTCAGCTCATAAAAATAGTCTAAAAACCTTTAATGTATACAATCTAAATATTTATTACTTGTGCAAATACCCTCTTATGCATCAGGTTGATAATATTGAGACCCTAAATGTTTTTTTTCTTTTTAGTTTTTTTGTTGTTTGTTGTTGTTGTTGTTTTTGTTTTTTCACATAGTTTTTGATTCAATACTCTTTATTTTTGGTGGATTTCTTATCTATTTTCTTTTCTCTTTTTTTTAACATCTTTTCTCGATGCTTTTTGTCCATATCAAATTTACATACATAGATCATAAATTTAAACTTACTTATCTTGGCTCCAGCAATAATTTTATTTGCCTTAATTGGGAAAAAAGTTAGCAAATGCACCAACAGTAAAAGAAAGTGCAGCTCAGAATTACATCTTGCTTCCAAAAATTCCACATCATAACTATGATTTACCTTGCTCTTAAGGGGGTTTCTGTTAACATGACCTCATAGACTTGCATAGCATGAAGTACAAAACCATAGAATAATAATAAGAAAATCATCAGTTTAAAGTCATCTATTGACTTTAACAGGCTTCCAAAACAACACGACCTAATTTTTTATATTTTGCAGGAGAATTTATATCAGCATTGACACAATGACAAAACAGAGGCAGAAATTCCTCCTGTGAAACAGCATTAAACCTGGTGTCAGACTGAGCACATCCGTGTCTCATAACCTTCTGACACTCAAGGTTTTGACGTTAGAACTGCACGGCTTTCAAATTGCAAAATTATTGTGTTTAACATTTTTCTGTGTGTATATAATCTACCTAGTGGTGTAGTGACACAAGTTCAGCCTTTGTACTCACAGTGAGTTGTGAAAGGTGACACATGGCTGGGTCAGTGGGGGTGTGGGCAGCAGTTCTGTCAAATTCCCCTGTGCCGTGACCACTCACCTTTGACCTCTGGCTGGAATGGCGCACCTGTTTGACATCAACAGACAAGTGACGGCTTACAGGTGTCCGAGATGAGCAGTCCTCCTCCGTGTCTGAGAAGTGGGCCTGGGACAACACAAGAGCCAAATGAGCAACTCATAATTCAGAGCTCTTGTTAAAGGAGGTGTAAGACAGAGACATACCATATTAGATATGAAGTACACTCACTGATTCACTCTCAGACTGGGAGGAGTTGCGGGGCCTGCTGGGGCCTTTGCACTCTGACTGGCTGGTCAGGGTTGAGCGACGCGTGGACTGGAGGCTGCTGCTGCTGTAACGGTCTCTGCCAGTGACGCACAACAGCACTCCGAGGTAGGGCACGTATCTGCTGATGGCTGACCTGAGGACGGGAAAAAACATTCCAGATGGATTATCATACGAGTTTTATGACATGATAGTGAGGTGTTGGGTCAGGAAAAATCTCTCTATGTCAAGTTGAATTAGACCCATAAAGAAAAGACATTAAAGCCAGTGCCCCAGCTCAACCTGTGCAGCCAAGAGTAGAAAGTAGAGAAAAGTACGCCAAGTCACGAGGCTTAACCTTATAAAGTTGAATTTGTCGGGTTTAATAGGCTGTGGCACTTTTCATGTTTCTGCTGTAAAGTGTACAAAGCATCAATTAGAGGTGGAGAAAACACATTTTCTCAAATGAAATCCCTTTTTGAAGAGATTGCACTTTACCTTAGTCTTTATCTCCTTCAATACCATTTGAATTCTTTGTATGTTAAGTTCCAGTGTGCAGCAACAGCGTTTAGAAGGATATATTAGCAGCAATGCAATGTATTACCCTTTCATGTGTTTTTATTTGTGTGGAACCACCTGGAATTTAAATCAAATTCAACTTTCTTTGTAGTTCACAACAAACGTTTCTCAAGGTTTACAGACAGAGTCAATTTAAGCCAATTCATTCTGATAAAACAACAACTTTGTATCAATTCAGTCTTTAATCATGCAAGCGATTTTTGCAAACCTCTGAATGGCTTTCAAGGGTAAAGTGAGGAAGATAATTAATTTAGTTAGTTGCTTTTCTACAAATTGTGCAGTAGATGTTACCAAATGTTGCACACTGCTATTTAATGAACTTTCATTTTTGTCACCACTGCAATGCTCCAATATTCCTTCCCAAGTTTTCTATAGGATAAGTTTACTTTTACTGAAATATTTCATACTTGTTCCTTTTTTAAACGACTCCCTTATATATTTAGGCGACTCATAGAGTAATTTATCAGACCTTCAAATCCATAAAATTAGATTCAGAGCTCCAAATTAGGTGCCATTGATCAGAAACTCATTAAATCTCTGACACCTCAGACCTGATGTTCTCTTTACTGTATGTGGGGTCATGAAGTTCTGAGTTCTAGCTTCCACCTGATGGACACGTGCACAAAATGCTCCAAAGATGTAATTCCTGGTGTGGGTGGAAGTAACTGCTTGTGAGTTTGTAAGCAAGAAGGGTCTGCTTGTTTTTTTTGTCCACATAAATCATGAGAAAAACATCTAAAAGATATTTTTTCTTAATACTTTTCTCATCTCTTTTTTCAGATGACCAAATGTTTGGAAACCTGTACCCAATGCTGATCATAAATATCAGACTAGTAAGCATCAGGAACAGAAAAGAAACAAGATAAGACTGTTTAGCAATTGAGTGCAACATGCAAACTTTTTTATACAGCTTATATAAAATCTGATGCATATTGGTGGACAGGGAAAATTACTGTAAGAATCCATTCGCCCCCTTATTTTTGTACATTTCCAAGTAACAAAGCTGTGTTTGATTTTACCAGCATGAAATCAGGGTGGATTTGCTTCGATCTTACCTGTATTTAGGATGTGTGATGGCGTATATGATGGGGTTGTGGATAGCAGATGCTTTGGCGATCACAGCAGGAACAGAGTTCATGTACGGAGTCAGCATATCAGCATACCTAAGAAAGAGAGAGACAGACGTCACAGGTTCTGTCAGGTGAGTGATAGAAAGGAGACACATTTTAGTTGGCATGTTCTCCCCGTACAGGATAGTAACTGGGAGTGATACACATGATCACACTTTCACAGTTGGATTCTTGTATTTAAAGATCACATAAAATTTTCCTTTTCTAAAGAGATATTCTTTGTCTGTAATTAATAGCTCATTTCTTTAGACAATAACAATACATTTGAGGATGAAACAAGTCATTGTCATAAAAATTTTGTTTGATACACTTTCATTTCTTTCACTCCCTCAAAAAATGATTTCATCTGCTTGTGATGATGTAAAAATGTAATGATTGTGGAATAAATGATAACTTTAAACATTTCATACTGTAGCATCACATTTTATAGTACCACAAGTTCTGTAGATATCTGAGTGACAAAAGACTCAAATTCTGAAAGTATTCAAAATTCCATTGAATCATGAAAAGCATTAAATATTTTGGAGGATTGTGGTTGGTCCCAGAATGTGGAGCTATGGGACTGGACCTGACTATCAGTACTGGGGGTACCAGAAGCTCAACAGGAGTCAACAGCAGAATAAGTTGTCTGTCATTGGCAGAGAATTGCTGTAGGAATCAAGGACTTGTGAGCTCCGTCACAAGCAGTGTGTTCCTGAAGGAGCTCTGCAGGGTTGTCAGTGTTCAAGAGGGGGATAGAAAATGCCCTTCAACACGGATGAGAGCTTAGCCATCATCCTTATGTCTCCCACCACCTCCACCGGGTCCAAGGGGCATGCAAGCTGATGTCAGATTGAGGTACATCAATCACAGATCAGTGCAATGACGACTTTCCTTCTATCGAATCTGACCAAGGATGACACTGACAATTAAGTTTCACTCATTCAAAAATTAAACACATGTATATGCCATGACTATTAGCCCTCCTAAGCTGTCATGGGGACTATTTTGACCAAGTAACCCTATCATGCATTGCATGAATTATAATACAGTAATTTACATAGACATATACAGCGATGCTTTGTTATTTCTTAATCATATTTTACATTGTATTTATTTAATATATTTTATTAAAAATCAATAATTAAATATGGTTTTCATATTTTTACAACATGAATATGTTCTATGAAAATATGGCTGTATCATTATTCTGTTTATCACAAAACAAAGTTTGGGTATTACAATGTGCACTAAGTGAGAGTGTTTTGTATGACTTACTGATGTCCCCTTAAAGGAATACTCCACCCTCAGAATGATCTGCTAGACCAAACCACACTGTGGCCACCATACTTTGGTGACGTCATCCAGGGACTAAAACATGCTACAGTTTATGCTAAAAAATATATACTAAATGAAGTCGTTTCGAGTAAACTATGGACGTTGCCCACTGAGAACCCTTGGATTACATTGGACAAGCAGTATGGAGGAATATTGCCAAGTTTTTGTGGACTTTTTTGACCGGGCCCCGTTCAACATCACTTTA
>JAVQJG010144893.1:0-15142 GCA_036024015.1 Craterocephalus amniculus
AAGCAGATGGGCTCCAGCAGCAGAAGAGCACACCGGGTGTCACTCCTGTCAGCCAACAACAGGAAACTGAGGCTACAGTTCACACAGACTCAGCAGAACTGGACAACAGAAGATGGAGAAACGTTGCTGCTCTGATGAGTCTCCATCTCAGCTCCACATCCACATGCTAGGCTCAGAGTCTGCTGGAAGCATCATGAAAGCATGGATCCTTCCGGCTTTGGATCAACAGTTCAGGCTGCTACTTCCATCAGGATGAGGCTCCATGTCACAAAACTCAGATCAATGAGTTCACTGGACTCCAACGGCTCCACAGCCACCACATCTCAGTCATTTATTCCATTATTGGTGGAACGGGAGATTCTCATCATGGATCTCATCATTGAACCCACTTACGCCTGGTATCCCGTATTTGAATCACTCCACTTCAGGCTTTTTTATTTATTTATTTTTATATCAGTTAATCTGTTTTAAAAACAAATGCTTTCATTTTTACTCTTTAAAAACTAATTGTTTTAACATTAAAGTATTCCAGTGTTTTTCTTTTTGCCCCTCATTTTTTCCCTTTATTGATTTTGTCATTGTAAATAAATCCATACATTAAGAGCATAATCTGTTAAGAAAAAAGGGATGTAGAAATCCATAAGCTTCACTTTTCCAAGTAAATAAAGTAACAAGAGAAAACACAGACATCAGACATGTTCACAACAGTCACTGATTCTGTGGAGCTGTCAGGATTCTGGCCTCCTGGGATCGCTTTATTCACTGTCCTTCACGGGTATATCTGTTTTTATAATTAGTGTTTGGTGAATAAACTAAGTGCAGGAAATCAGCAGACTGACTTATTGTCCAACACTTTGACTGACATTAGGTTTGTTGGAATTTAACAGAATTCATTTTCACAGGAAAAGCTGCGACCAGCGAAAGCTTGAAAGAGACAACAAAGACACATTTTAAATCAGGGAGGACTTCTCTGAACTTGGCTTACCTATGGCTTTAAGGTGTCTATTGGCTGGTGTGTGGTTGATTATATGTTGTGTGTCACGCAAGGCTGTGTTGTCAGTCAGTGGAGAGTGGAGTCACCAACAGATCAATCAAGTTGACAGGACTTTATTGTGTCCACCTCAAGTGTCAGCACAGATGAAAGGCTGCTGGAACTAAAGTGTTACTTACTTTTTGTTTGTGTGAGGCCAGATAACCGTGCATCTTCTCAGGCTGGAGGAAGGAGGAGCCACCATGCACGGCAAAGCGAACATCCAGCATTCGCTCATTTACATCCATTAGGCTGAAAATGTTGACTTCATCGGGCGGAACAGAAAGCATCTCCGACAGGAAGTCCACCAGCAGCTCGTAGCGGCTCCGCTGCTTCCCTCGCAGTTCAATGAACTCCTTGGCTGTGATGTCTGAGGAGCACATAAACAGGAATGGAACCGTATATAAGTGACCTCATTATTTCCATGCTTGCTCTATAGAATAAATCCAATTATATCCAAACAGCATAAGTAAGAAGTAGTCCACGATACTCCAGAGTGGAGTTATGGTTTTCAAAAAGTAGTGATTACAGACATTTAGAGTCTTCATCACTTGAGGCTCAGTTTCTAATCACAGAGAGCAGCTGGTTTTTAATTAATACAAAAATCCTGCTCTGGATTAGCTTTTCTGTGCATGTCCAGGATCAGTCTTTTGTGGACAGCAGTCATTGCTTTCACTTTTCAGGAAGAACCTGGCCACTGGATTACATTTAAGTCTGAGAAGTGAAGCAAAAATTTGTAATACAGATGTTTAGTCTGTGACAGAAACACAAATGAGAGTAGATTCAATGAACACACTGAACAGCTCATCACGACAACCAATGCTGGGATCAAACAACAGGACCACAGAGGTGGCTTGGGGGCCACAGGCCAACCCTAGAATCTGAGTGGCCCTCCAGGAGTCAGCCCAAAAATGGACATCTGAGGTACTTTACATTATACCCACTAAATGTTGGAATTTGACAGTCTGTGTGAGTGAATGCAGATTGTACTGTACTTCTGCATGGTGCTTTAAATAAACACAACCATGTTCTTGACCACAATGCTTCCAAAGTTATCTCACTAACTACCTCAGACATTTGAGGAGGAGGTAAAAGTGATGATATTAAGCCAGTCTTTTGTTGGTCTGAGATCAGAGAAACAGAAGAGACTGTAGAAATGTATTCTAAGTTCAGGTCACAGGTGAAGTGAGAGGGAGGAACTGAAGGCTGGGAGCTCAGTCAGTCTGCTTTCTTGTTTCATGCGGTAGGACCGACACACAACAGGCCAATCATTGCTTTGTCATTGTGATTGTGAAGTACTGTTCTATATTGTTACTGTTTACTCTTTCTTATTTAATTATTGAGTTTCAAATACAACCTATTAATGTGGCTCTCCATTTTTATTGTTTTGTTTTATCCAAGTAGCTTACACTTTTTTCACAAACTCTTTTATTTCATTTTATTTTGGTTCATCATTTTCATGAACTCCTTTATGTGTGTTTATTCCTTTTGCTCTCATCTGTTATCATTGTTTTTAATTCTATTTGATCTTTTTACTTTCTAACTCCAGTGTTTTTCTCATGGGGATCCTCCACACCAGGGGCTTTGTCTGCAAGGTTGTTGGTGTGGTGATCGCCATTTTCCTGCAACTCTTCCTGCATGGTTTTGATGTTCCCCTGCTCTAACACTCCTATATCAAATGAATGAATCAGTGTGTAGTGAACCTGCAGGACTGCAGCCCTCCATGACCAGGGTTCCTACCACTGTCTTAGCCAAGTCAAGGCAAGTTTATTTGTATGGCACATTTCATGTACACGCTAATTCAAGGTACTTTACATAAAACACAAGAAGCATCATAATGGGAGCAAAAGAATTATTAAAAAGTGTCAAAAACAAATTAAACAAAACAAGACAAACAAAAAACCTAAAAGAAGGCGAAAGAAATAAAGGTTAATCATTAACTGTTATCAGTTTCAGGATAAAAGGCGGTAAGTAGAAACGTTTTTACCCGAATTTAAAACTGCTGAGAATGTATGGATGTCTTAAAACAGTCAGTGCTAAAACTGTTCAGAATATATTCAGTTATTATACAGGCCACTCTAGTTGTAATAATCGGTCACTATTTCCAGTCTGTTCCTGGTCTGTGCCTCCCCCATCAACATGCTCTAGACCACCCCGGTAACAGCAGAAGTTTGGTCAATTATGGCGCTAGAAAACCCTGGAACTTTTTAATTTACACACTGTTTGTGTCTAGAGGAAAATAGCACTGACTTTTTGTTTTAGTGGTCCATAATTTCATTCTTCCTCCCTTCCACAGAGTAATACTAACACCCTAATAGTTCTATAAACTAACAGCTATTACGGAGCATCTGTCAGTGTGGGATTCATGAATCCTGCAGCTTTTTAATTTAGCTGTAATTTGACTGATGAAAAGGACTCAACTTAACATTTGTAGTAGGAAGGCAAGAAACAAGCAAACTACTCAGCTTGCAGACATAATTTTATCCTGCATTCAAGTCCAATTTCACATAAAGGCATGCATTAAGATGTTGTTGCAGATAGTGTTTGTGAAGATTCACATGAACCAAAATAGGAGTACAGAATCTAAAGAATGACTAAGAAAATTAAGAAATTGATATGAATATATATGCCATATGTGATAAAGCATTGAATCTAGATAAACTGTAATGATCTCTCATCCTGCCATGCAGCAATATGGAAAACTACAGCATGAGTATGTCACTGAGAGAAAAAAGTGAATAAGCTATTACATAAAGCTGACAGCAGGTAACTGGGATAATTTTATGGCTTTTCTCCTTAGGTGCAGCTGTCTTTACATATGAATCACAGAATGATTTGATGCACCATTTATCAGCAGAAGAAAAAGCCAGACCAGAAAAGACACTCCACCATTGCCTGATAACTTATCATTGCCAAATCGCGTTTGTTATCAGCACAGAGCTGAACAGCTGCGAGTGTAGCTGTCCACATTTGGGCAGTAATGAGTACACAGGGAACCACATAGCTTGGTTCAGATTATGAACAGCTCAGTTGTGCCATGACTGGTGGGGGACATCTGAGGTAAACTGTCCCAAAGGAATTTTCTCTGAAAAGCTGTTACCTGATTGTCTTTGGTCCAATCTCAGAGAGCTTCAGCCTCAAAGTCCCTAATGTTCCATAAATGATACAGGCACTGAATGATAAGCTCTTCATCTTCTTCTGATGCTAATATACTGCTGTTTAATGAGAAAAGAAATATGAATGGCAAGGCTCACAGAAGCCCTGTTTGTTGGGTTACAACATGCTACCATTAAAAAACCTGACTAATATCTAAAATTAATTCTAATGTTTCATCTATGGGCTCATTTAGGCTCCATTTATGTAAAAATACAGGTGTGTCCACTCAAATGTCAAACATCACAGCCACATACTCTCCCCCTGTGTGCTTTAACTCGGCATAGTTCTTAGGTAGCACACCCACCACGGGGCACTGTTTATGGTTCACTTCTGAAATTCAACGTCAGTTTCAATAGTGATTTATAAAACACCGCAACACTTACATTCGGAGCAGTTTATTCTTCCTGGTCTTTTCACTGGGCGCATACTATGAGCTATCCTATGTAATGCCACCCCATCAATTTGAGTGGTACTGCTCTGCTTACTACGTTTGGCTATGTATCCACATGCTCTGTGAACATTTATTGAAATGCTTAGGAAATGAATGCTGAGGTCCAACAGATCCCTCTCTATTTATGTGTTTTTAACTTGACGCCTAAACGAGTCCTAGGGGAAAGAACTGGAGATAATTCACTAAAAACCAAAGATTGACCTTAAAGTCACTGAAGTCATGAAGACACAGATTCAGAATTCTGCCTCTACTATCCAAAGAAGCCTGTTAACGCCACTGCTCTGTGGTTTGGCAGCCGGCTACTGTAGCAGCTGCGTTTCATCCTGTCTCTCCTCTGAGCTCTCTCCGGCTGGTAAAAGTCAGTCTGACCATTCTGACTCTCTTATCTCTTACTCTGTCAGTTTCTGTTTTTCTTTTCATTTCTTCCTCTGATAAGGTTGCCTTAGATTTATTTGCTGAGTCAGCCACGAACCATCTTCAAAACAGCCAGTGTGTTAATGTCCAGTTACTGGCATGTGGGGCAATACCTTAAGAAAGTAAGATCAGCTGTGACATGATGCCCAAAGCACTGTGGCATGATGTTACAGAGTTTCTAACTTCACTATGGATAAAAGAAATGACCAATGCAGCATAAAGTTAATATATGTTTAGATTCTGTAAAGCTGGGTAATGTGAATACCAAAGATATAACAGGGTTTCCAGCTTTGCCCCTACAATCTGCAGCAACAGACTCTTAGTTACTCTCTTGTTAAAAAACAACAACAAACATTTTCACACATAGCAGGCTGCAAGAAAAATAAAAACTGTAATTATGAAATGTCACTTACAGACGTTTCTGCACATAAAAGAGGTACATAAAGACTCAACAGGGAACCGAAGCCTTGATTTCTGAGGAGTTTGCTAATTGTTCTGGTTTCCAGATGGTTGTCAAGGCAAAAATATAAAGAAATAGGACATTTTAGACTTTCAATCTGTACATTCCATGACCTGATTCAATGACATAATTTCCACTAAAAAAGATTTAATTGAGAGTCTCTGCTTAGAAAACTATTTTGGTTTTTTTAGTATTTTCAGTTTCATTAGGTGTAGAAGAAGCTCCCTGCACAGCAGCGAAGTGGTTAATGTGAGCTGATCTTTTAATATCTTTACATGATAAAAAATGGCCAGGAGGTGATATAGACTGTAAATATGTTCTCAAATCTCAGCATTGTAATACTGACTAGTTCTAGCAGACACGGATGAGTACCAATATACATGCATGCATGCATACAAATACAGTATAAACTGTTTAAAAACGAAGGAAAAAGAGAGGTGGGATGGTTGAATAGGTCAGTGAGTGTAAAGAGTGAGACAGAGCCCACGCATTAAAAGGAGAGACTGGGGGTTCAGAATGGGCTCAGTGGATACAGTGTGAGGGATTGAGGCGAATGTCAGCTCCCATCAGTTGGTCCAGTGGGAGAAACAGGGACACGGGCAGACAGAGAGACAGCGAGGAGGGCTGGGGGAAGGGTAAGTCCTAATACAGAATGGCAGCCTTTGCACCTGGCTTTGATCCAACCTTACAACTCACTTCTGCTTTCTCCTTCCCAGAGGCTTCATCGGAGGCGGTGCACAGACACTCTTCTGCCTCTGGGTTTGACATTTCACCCAAATAGGTGAAGAAAAGATAAATATTTCTCTGTACTGTAGTTCAATACTGTTACGAGTGTGAGAAATTGTCATTGTAATAGTTTTTTTTGAAGATTTTATACTTCATTTATTCCAATGCATAGAGTCAAAACACAGCTTAACTTGTATTTATTCAATAGTTCTTCAAGCTTTTTAGCTTTAGCTTTTAGCTTTTTAGCCAGTGTGTGTTTGACTTCATCCACACACACAGAAGTCATCCAGCCACTGTATTAATATTTTATTTAATATTAATATTTTTGACATTCACCTCATGTGAAGCACAGACTTAAGTTTAGGATCTATAGCTTTACCAAGTGGATTTTTGAATGGGGTGATCTTTAGGAAAATGGGATTTTTTTTGTTCCTTACATTAGAGAAGAAAATTTCGATGGCATCACATGTTGAATGAAATAAGAAAAGCTCATGATCTTCCCATTTTGATGGTCCTGGTGGTTTGGCACAGAACACATCTGGTGGTCAGAACAGCATACCCGAAGTCCAGGGTTATAGTCTGACACCCAGCGTGGCAGCAGGCATGTGATGCTAATAACATGATGCTACATAACTTGTTTAAATAACTTTAAATCCTTATTTGCAAAACAATTCAACAGAAAACGGGAGTATAAATACAGTTTGAACAGTATGTAAGCAAACTGTGAAACCCACTCCACAAATTCTCTGGACTTCATTAAACAGTGTCCATGGAGAACCTGGCCTGGCTTTCAGCTTACACCATGGCCATACCAAGAAAGACGCAACATAGAAACAAAGAGCAAACACAGTTCTAATTATTAGAAGACTCCACAAGTCTGGGGCCTCATAAAACCTACTTTACATTAAAGTAACACTGAGAATCTGAGCTGCTCTTCACAATCACAGCAGATATGCATATCCTGTGTCTCCTACACGCATCAGAACAGGAAACATGTCACAGAAAACTTTACCTGTTGCACGGTGTGAAAGACAGTAAAATTATGAAAGCTCAAGCTGAAGTGAGTAGTTGTCTTGCTCATCTTCCTTTGTTTGTCCTTTAGACTCCTAATGATGAGTCACAGTTCTATCTGTTGCTTTTCCAAGTAGGACTGTTTCCTTTCTCTCCTTCACTCCTACCTTACTTCCCCATAATCACAGGACGGGTCTGTGGTCTGAGAGTGCCAGGCTTCAGCTGCCAGCAGTCCTCAATGTCCTCTGAGACAAAGACAGGTCCAGAACTCCAGCACTCTGCCTTAATGTAGAGGACTTTTTGTCAGTCTTGCTCCAGCTTTCAAAGTATTGCCGGGTGATGTAGTCAAACTTGTTTGCTGAAAGAAACTGATCCTCTTCTCTTATTCCTCATCAGGACCCCATGGACAAACCTTCTGCACGTTTCTGAGACCCTCTGACACTGGAAATCCCTGATCTCTCACTGGATTCTCTCCATTTCCTGGACTGAGGAAAACTCTGGCTCCACTTCTCGACAAGGACCCGACTAAACACCGAAATTGATTTCAAAACCACCTACTACATATTATCAACACCACGCAGTACAATCATAAGCCAGTTTATGAGCAGCTCATGTGAAGCCATTTTTAGGGAATTTCTGGTCCAGAACAAAGAAAGTAAACAATGATATAGCCGTGTTTGTCCTCTTTAATGCTAGTAGAAGCAATTTTAAAAATGTACCTTCAGGTGTTGCCTCTGACATGACTATATGATTTTCACATCTAAACAGACATGAGCTGGTGGCAAAATGAAGTCTACTTTCATGACTTATCTAAAAGTTTCCTCCAGCTGCTTTGATTTGTAATGAATCATCGGCCATGACCCTACAACCAAACCAAAATGGTTATTCTGATTACATAAAAATATAAAAATGATCAAGTTTTTAGTTTGGCTCTACTTTTAATGGAACAGATTTCATTTCTACCAGCGGGGGAAGTCAGGACTGATGATGTGGGTTTATTTGGGTTTTCATAGGCAAAATACCTGATATGGGCCATCCTGCTTTTTTAGCAGCCTTCTGTTGGGGTCCCACTCTCATCTATCTGATCCTAAAGGGTGGAGCTTGACACATGGCAATCCGCTGATTGGTCAGAAGAATTGTCCCATGAGAGATGCCCAGAAGAAAGAAGACAAAATGCTGGATTTTTACCGTTCTCCACCGTTTCTGTGTCACAACCTCCTCGTTGTAATTCAAATAAGGTGTAATGCCACTATGATGTCATGCTATTATCTAGCTGATGCATCGAATTCTATTAAGTTTATACTCCACCAACCTGGTAGAGCTGACTGTGGTAAAGCAACAGAGATCAGGGTCCATTCACAGCCAGACCCCTCAGCACAAAGCGGGCCGATTTGAGATCAGTATGAGATGTACAAAGAATCCCAAACATCTTTGTACTAATTACAAACTAATACTGTGTATACGCCGATCAATCACAAGATTAAAAACACTTACAGGTGAGGTGGCTAAAGCAGCTCATCATGTTGCACTGCACAGTTTTTTGTCCTATTTTAAAGGAACTATACCTGATATTATTTTAATCTTCCTAAGAAAAATGGTTTTCTACGTGGTATAGTATGTGGTAAAAGTGGTAATTTCATTGCAATTAATGACTCATTGATCGCGCATATGTACGAGTTCAGGGCATTTTAGTTAGCGAAAGCGGCTAGTTTTATAGCATTGGCGTGACTCTCTTTCTCTGCCGGGTTAATTTTTGTAACGTCCAGACTCCGGTCAGCCAGTAATAGCGTTCCCCTAGTGATCCGGAGTTAGATTATGAAAGTTAAACCCCTTAGCCAAGAAAAAGCGTCACACAAAAGCTAAAAAAAAATAGCCGCTATCGCTAACTAAGCTAGCCGGACGTAAAATCGGGTATAGTCCCTTTAACATTTGCCACAGATAATCTGTAGATCCGTCATGTCTCCAACATGGTTACAGCACTCCCTTGTAGAACAGCAGGGCTTCCCATGAACATGCTTCGGAAGGGCCCAAGGAGCATGACAAAGTCTGAGGTATACAACTAACCTCCAAACTTCCCAAATACCAATCTGATGGGTTCTACAAGCTTCTTGGCTAGGCTTCTGATAGATTAAAAAAATTAATCAATAAAAAGCAAACCCAATCCAAAAGGCCTGACCCTAAGGGTTCTGGGAAGAATCTTTGTTGTCCTCTTTTATGGCACACTAAAACCAGCACTGTTTGGTCCACTTTCTGCTTCCACAGGGACCAAAGAAGCCAAAGACTGGGGTTTCAGTTCACTTTCAAGGTAAGACTGCAGTATGAAAGCAAACAGACCATCCAGTGAACCAAAGAGAGGGATAGACATGGAGTAACATCTTGCCTTTCCTGCTGCTCATACTGGGCGGGTTCTGGTGAAAACCACTTCACCAAAGTAAAAACAGAACCCTAGAGACTGTAAAAATATATTGTTGCTCCGCTGTTTGCTGTGATTCAGTTGCTGTTTTCTGGATTGTTGCTTCTTTCTTCTTGGACAGTGTTTGTTTGGGTGATATCAGGCTTAGCAGGCAGGTGCTGTAACTGTACGGCGTGTTTCAGGAGGTTTGATCTGCTTGATTAAAGTGCAGTGTGAAAGCAAACAAAAGGAATGTGTGACTTTTTTTTCTAAATTCCAATCTAACCGAGTACCCCGGACTGTCCTTGTGTGAATATGTCCTCAGGCAGCGTGAGGAGAGCCCACTCTATATCAGACTGGGGATGATGAAGTTATGACCGAGCGGTGTATTTTTCCTGATTTTCGCCTACTTCAGTGTCAATAAGCCTTAACCAGAAACAGACAGAGTATCACTCTCCTCACATTTCTGCTGTTAAAAAACAATACCTTGGCAGGAATATTGCACAGGTCCTCATGGTGTGACAAAAATTGCATCAGCTTGCTGTTTGCAGTGAATGAACTCTGGCTGTGCGTCTCTCTCTCCGCTTGCGTTATGTGGATGTTTCAAGGACTTTTTGTTTACTACAGTTTTACCTTTTCATCAATATGAGAAAGCGAAGGGGAGAGGGAGCCTTAATCTTAGTAAGGCAGATTTAACTAGTGCTCTCTTTGAACTTCCTTATTGCATTCCACATTTGTTCTTGAAATGGGATTTAGAATGTCAAGGAGGGAATAAGTAATGCTATAAGTACAGCATTTTCATAATCCCTGAGACCGAGAATCAATGAGTGTTTACTGCAAAGCGCCACATGGAAAAATAAAATCCTGGAAATGATTACTGTTACATATCCTCTGCATGCATGCACACACACACACACAGTAGATCGTCGCAATAATCCTACATTTAGTTAGAAAAGGGCAGAGTCACATTGTTTTCCCTGAGATTGTTGCTGACTGACCAGCAGGTTAAAAGCTGCTCAGTGATTGTCAACGTGATCAGTCAAGTTCTTAAAAAAGCGACCACTGAACAGAGATAAGCTGGGAAAATCTATCTCTATATCCCCTTATCAAATGTTGGAAAAATCATGTTTCCATAGCAATAAATAAAATAAAAAACTTATTCAGTAATTAAGTCACTTTGATTTCCATTATTGGTCTCAGACATTTGCTTGTCTACATTTTGCACAAACATTAAACATCCATGCACCTGATTTCTTCCACGCCGTCTCTGGATTTGGTGCACATTAATTTACCTGAACCCTCTCCTGAAATGAGTAGGAAATCATTTTATCTGCTCATACGAGCTTTGACTCTCACTTGCACCTTTTCCATTCGCTCATTCTCTTCCTATGCTCGCCTCTCCTCTTCAGAGAGCATCTGTTGGCCTCTCTGCCTGCTTCTATTAAATATATAATAATATCTCTGAAATCATAAAATCCTTCAGCCATGTCCCATTTCTCTAAAGCAAATTTAATTCTGAGCAGACAGCCGATGTGCTGTACATCAGGTAGTGATGGATGCTGCGCAACATGTGAGAGGAATGTGCTGGCAGAACAAATCCACAACTAATTATTTTGCCATCATAAGTAATGGAAATAGAATTTTTCCAAGGGTGTAATGACAAGAGCGGAGATCCTATGAATCGGGGGGAAGGAGTTAATAAGTTAATAATGGGTGGATGACTTTTCCAAAAAAGAAGAAAAATCCTTAACTCAATGATGAAACAGTGCAAACACAAGGGTAAACAACAATCTGCAGTATGTCTGTAGCAGGAGACGAGTCTGCAAATAATGACTGCATTCCCAAACCCTCCCAGTCAACAGGAATCAGTTCAAACTGGTGTCGTTCGTCATAAAGTAGGCCTTCATTAACAGGCACAGCTGACAGGGGGGACGTCAGGTGTGCCTGGAAGGTCTGAACCAAAGAGATCACACACTTTTATAAGATATGTCAAAACTGGGTTGGATTTGTATTTTGAACTAGGAAAATTAAATGGAATAAAAAAGTAAATAAAACTACATACATATTTGAGGTTGGTATAAGAAATACAATACTCTCACGATAATTTGAAGAGATGTTTATGTCTGAATTAAAAAGAAAAAGAGACTTCATAAAGACAGTTCATAAAAATCTCATACCCACAACAATCACGACTGAACAGAAAAAGCAGCCTAAAGCTCGACTGTAAGTGAATTCTGTTGTAAATCAGGGTTTGGTCTCTTTTCCCTACCGGCCTCAGAGTTTTTTCTGAGATACATGGACAGGAAAAACAAGACAAGAGTCAAATTTTCACCACTGCAGTTCCTGTGTACATGACGCAAAGACTAACAAACACTGAAGAACACTGCTTCCCAAAGTGGCTCTAAAAAATGGAAAAGCTGCCTCCATTTTGGTGAAGCTTTACAAACAAGGGGTGTTGGAAGAAAACAAGAGCCGCTTCTATCAGACTCCGAGTGTTTGAGCTGTAGCTGGAGGCTGTTCTGAAGAGGATCTGTGGGAAAACTATTTTTCACACAGACTGTTGCATGAAGACAAGAATAATGATAAAATAAAATAAAATAAAGTGTACGACCTTGTTTCCTGTCCAGCAACTGTGTCATAACGGCTCCTAGAGCCAAATTCTGTTATTAAGAAAAATACATTTTCCTATTAAAATTTCATCCATCCACTACATGATCAGACACATCTCCCTATGAGTGGTAGTTTTTAAATTTATACTGCATTTGACTTTTTTCCCCATGTGGTGTTGCCAACATTGAAAGAAGATGTGAAAGTAGATCAGCTCCTCTTAACTGATCTGCTGTAATCGTCTTGAGACTGTACAAACTTTTTGTTCAATCACTTTCAACTTATGCTACAGCGTCACTTTTTGAAGTTCATCGGCCCAATTCCATGCACTCAACATCTCCAGTACGTCTGGTGTTGAAAAAGGTCCACATCATAGTTTTCTGCAGCAACCAACAAAGCTAAAAAAACAGTTTTTGGTATGGACCATTCTACTGCCCAGTATGATTATATTTATAACAAAGCTCCACAGGGAACGGACTGAACATCGGGACAACGTCATGAATGCTGACTCTGTTTTTTGATACTGAATCTTACCTGCGAGGCGGAGGGACCCGGAGTTGTAGATAGCATCATCCCGCAGCTCCCTGACATGTACGGTGACAGCGGAGACAGCGTCTGGCCAGATCCCATCTGAAACACGGACCTGGAACTGGTAGGTTCCAGATGGAGCGTTCTCCTTGATGATTAAAAACCCCGTCCGTTTGTTCAGGATGAAGTAACTGAGAAGAAAGAACAAACAACAAAATGTATTCTGGGACAACTCGGGTCATTTAAGTTGCTGCCTCTTGCCCCCATCTCATTGGTATGCAACCAGCAGAGACTGGATCATGTTCTAGTTTCAGGTGAGCAGTGTGACTGCTGCATGACCCGATCTCAGCTATTTCACTATGTCTCCTTGAGTGGTGCTGATTACCGATTAGACTATGCATCTCAGTGAGTCTGCAGAGAATATTCATTTCAGTTGTTTAGCAGATGTCAGCATGGCGGATATCTTGGAGGGAAGAAATATCGGGAAGACAGCATATTTAGCACCTGATAATTCTCCTACCCAGTTCTCCGCTAAGGGATAAGCTTATTGAATGAAACCTGATGTCACAAATATGAGCATAAAACTGGGTAATTATTTGAGGCTTTGGATTGTACACACTGCAGTTTCCTATTATGGATGTTAACAGGTCAATCAGTTCAGTACAGTATGAGACTCCTGGGACAATCCTCATAAAGACATGTTTAAATTATGACACTGAGTAGATAAAAGTCAAGGGTCCCCAAAGATTTTATCCATATTGAACGTTTAAAAATCAAGATTTATGGCCAGAGATAATGGAAGTCCCTCTGGTGCCCTTAACACAGTAAGGTCAAACAATTGGCTTTTCATTAACCAAAGCAGATATTTTTCCTCCTCCTAACCCTGCCTAAAACACAACTGATCTAAAACATTTCCTATAGATGCATTCAAATAATCCTGTCACAAAGGAAGTTCTGTGACATTAAAGGACCTATACCCAATTTCACGTCCTCTCTTAATTTCCGAATTAGATAATTCTTCTCTCATCTTCTATCATGTAAACCTTATTTCCACCAACGTGGAGCTGCTGCCAGAGCCAGAGCTTAGTTGGTTCAACTCTGGTGCTTCCAAAGAACCAGTTTTGTTTTCCACTGAAAGAGCCGGCCGCTGCTGCGTTATTACGTCATTTTTATCCAAGGTGCTGCGTGTTTGGTTTGCCAGACGGTTTCCAACAACAGAAAATAATATATATGGCTGATTTTGGGAACCATGAGTTATCGCTGCGTTCCAGTTTCTATCGTGGTCCCAAAAATATTTCTTAAACAGCTGGTTGATGCTACGTTCGAAGTGGCTGCAATTTCTTCCCCTGTAGTTGCTCAACGACGGGCTTTATTAGAGGGTCCTGAGATGTTTATTTTGGATTTCTACAGATGACTGATTGGAAAAAATAAACATGGGTCTTCTCCTGCGACCCGGCTGGTTTTATGTTTTTGTTATCCATTTCCTGGTACGGAGACACTAGACCATGTCGGCATGTCTCACTGTGGCCAGGTAGCCCCGCCCACAGCCGCTACGTGAGCTGGTTCCAACTCTGAGCCAGGAAAGAGTTGGTGCCACGATAGAACCAGTTTTGAGAGCCAGGAGCCGGTGCTAAGGTGGTCGAAAACCAGAAAAATGGTGCTGAATTTGGCTCTGGCTCCAAACCAGCACTGGAGCCAGCTCTGTCGAATAGGGGCCAGAGTCTCTGCGTTGTTGTTTAGCGTGTCCTCCAGCATATCCTCACAATTTTCTCTGCGCGTGTTCTTAAATACATTAGTTTCAATTGGATATGTTGTTTTATTGTTGTTGGTTAGTTCTTACAATATGCCTTTTTTCTTTTTCTCTTTATCATTATTATTATAATTACTATTATTTTTATTATCATTATTAGTTGTGTACTGATCTAATGGCTAGGATGGTCACACTGGTAGGATGGCAAAATACTGGAAAGAGTAGAAGCAAATCCAAAAGGCCTGACCCTAAGGTCAATCTGTTTTATTAAAGATGCAACTTGTTGCGCTGGTTGTTTTTGCGCCTATAAATAGCGCTTTTGAAAGGCAGCTATAAACTAACTGGACTTGGCCCAAACACGGCTGTAGCTGGAGGAGAGTGATCAGATGCTGCAGGGTTGCAGAGAAGATTCAGTCTCATTCAGAACATTTTCCCACTGTTTCATACACTGACTGAACAACATCTCCTGGAACAAACTCTTTACATATACAGTAACTGGATCATTTTTTGTGCATGATTAAAATGACAACTGTTGTTTAGAGGAACGCTGTCAAAAGGAGACGCATTTATCAGCTATGATGTCATTAACATGTTTCAGGTTGTACGTACTACCTTGT
>JAVQJG010144912.1:0-27644 GCA_036024015.1 Craterocephalus amniculus
TTTATTTATTTAATAATTTATTTAATTATTTTTTTAATGATTTAATAAATCAATTAAACATTTATGTAATTAATTAATGATTTATTTAATTAATACATTGTGGCACCTTTAATCCTCCATATTAGCCTTTCCAAACCAGCAATAGGTCATGGCACTTGGCGACAAACTCCACAAAAGAAAATAGGCAGTTGGTTAAAAAAGATGTAAATGTCCCATGTCCCTTTTTAAGGCCCATTTATGTTCCCTGACGGACGTAAATAGGGACATCCGTTTCAAACGTCTTCATACTTCAATGCGTAGTTTCTGTTTATGAATACTCTATGTATTCATTTATGTATTCTCTATTTTATCTCCTTTTTAATTCTTGATTTTATCTACTTATAGTTTTCTTTCTTCTTATCACTGGTTTTTGATAGTTTTATTACATATCATTGCGTAATCTAAAAGCACTGCACTAATTTTATTGTTGGTATGTTGGATGGTGCATTTGATTGTTCATAACTTTATGACTGCAGCAGGAGTCTAATCCTAAGATGAATAGAGAGACAATATGTTATTCTTAATCTTCATCTTCATCAATATGAGACTGGAAGAACTATGTTGGACCATTTTCATCAAATCTACCACTGCAGCTAGAAATGCAGCCTGAAAATGGAGTAGGTGAGTTTTCTGCCCACCTATATTTAGATCTGTTTTTAAATATAAAATGAAAGGCCTATGTTTTTTAAAAATCATACAACCACAGGGTGTTGAGCAACTGATTCCTTTTGAGAAATTCACCAGTTCTCAAAAATGAAAGGAAAAAGGAAAATAAAAAAAAGGATGATGTAACACAATGGTAAACATGCCTCTATCCCAACTTTTTTCAGTGTGTTTCAGGCATTCAATTTTTTGATTTGTTGATATTTTTATAAACAATGACATCAGTCAGTGGATACCCTGAAAATAAGATTCTTTTATCGCTCAAAAAAGGCTCAAACCTATCGATAAATTAAAATTCTTATTGGATTTTGGGAAACTTTCATTGTGGCTAAAAATAAGGTTTGGGCCCATTTATGTCTCATGTTGCTCTCATGTCCATGAAAAACTAAACAACAGTACAAGTAAGCACACAGAATGTCATCAAATATTGTGTTAGCCAAAGTTTTACTTTTTCAATCAAACTACATACTCCGTTGGTTTAACATGTAGTATAAGGCATAGAAAGCACCATACAATGGCCAGAGTGGGTACAGATGAATAAGATGACAGCTCAGAACCTCTGAGCAGGTTCACCTGGGAATAGTGTGTTGTGACTAAACTGTGAAGCCCTTTTCTTATGACCTATGTGTGAAAGAAAAGGCTTGTTATGTAAATATTGTATGGATGTATATATCTACATGAATGTGAACATTAATTCCTTTTTTCTTTTTAAGAAAAAAGGAAAAACCCTACAACATTATTGCAATTTCCTCTGGGATTAATAATGTGGTGGCTAGAAGGACACTAATATGAATTTTGTCTAACCTGAGCCAACTGTGCACCAAAACTCTTATTTGATTACTTACACTCAGATTTCTTAATAAATGGAGAATTTAATTTCAGAATATAAGAATTTTATTTTTTAGATTTTTCTGCTGGCATTAGAAACATTTGACGATTGAATGCATAGAAGTTAAGTTATTGAAAAAATACCACACACATGCCATGTTTTCTTAATATAATTTAATTGTATAACATATAAAATTCAACTGGATGTATTTCTCTATAAACTCCAACTTTTGTTTTGTAGAGGTACTTTTCCCGCAGTGTGACTTTCCAATGCTTCTCTAACTCCATCCTTCTCATGCTGTTATTCCTGAGTAGTAACATAAATGATGAACTGAAGGGAACACTCTCAGTGAGTCAAAACATTTCCTGACACACAGGCCTATGGCAGGCATATATAGATAAATAAGTAATCATTGAACAATTGCAGCATTATGTACTCCTTTGACAAAGGAGGCGCACTTTGGCTGATGGATTATATCCCAGCACTGAGACAGTATGTCTCCTCCTTTGCTCTGCATTGATTATTATTACTCCTCAGACTTATCCATTCTCTATCCTTTATGTTTCCTGCAAGGTGCGTAAACAATCTGCTATGTAATTCAGTGAGGCATGATGGACTCCACATCCTTTATGTTGAAATTTGTTTTTGGGTTTGATCAAACACAACATATGTTTATCAACCCTGCCCTTACATGACGGTATCCCGTATGCCATTTTGCATGGCAGTCCCTTCAAGCTATCCACCATGGCACCGGCTCAGAGGACTTGTGGCAAAGACTATTTCTAATTCATAAAAGCCAAAAGGATCTATTCAAAATTCATGAACAATCTGTCCTGCAACAACCAGTGATTTCTGTGACCGTGGGGCAATGGAAATGTGGTGCAACAGAAAGGAACGTTCTGCTACCCCTCATTTGAAAGAAAAACACCATAGAGAAGTGTATATATAGTCTCTGGGGGAAAGGGTAAGTTCTGATGGGTCTTCTTTTATCAAATTTCATCATTTATGTTAAAAAATGAAAACCAAAGAAATCAGTGGAAACTGAAATAAAGTTTCTTCAAAAGCAGGGGAGCACTCTTTTTCAAAGGACTTTATTACTGGATGTAACTGCAATATCATAAATTCTTTCTGTAAGGGACAAATAAAGGATTATATAATTTTTTTCAACTGTCTGATAATGATTTTTTATTTTATCAAACAGCATTTAATGTAAAACTTAACTCAAACTAATAACTTCTCATACATTCTGTACATGTTATATAAGACTAGTTTTTAAAATAATTATTTTATCCATTAAAAAAAACTTTATATATTCTACATTATACAGCATTATTTATGGTTTAAAGAAATATTTAGATTAATTTCATACTCTCAATCTAATTACTTTATATAGACTGCACTGAAAATGAGTTTTACAAGTAGTTTGACAAGATAAAAAGAAAATCCAATAGTTAAGACTGAGTCACACAATGTACAAATAAAAGGCATATAAATGCTGCTTTGGTATTCAACTTGGCCACAAAATTGTTGATCTGAATAACAAAAGCTAAGTGTAAATGTACAAGGGCCAGTAAGAAAAGAAATAACTAGCATGCTACAGTGAGTGGTTTAGATTTCATTCCATTGAATAGAAACAAGACCAAATATTGCATCAACTGACCAAATATAAATCACATCTACTCAAGTTCTCGATGGTTTAATTTGACTCAGAGAACTGCCACAGAAGGAGTAAAAAGTGAAGCCTGAAATCCATGCATCATTAAAAGTCGAGTATCTTAATAATTATTGATTAACAATGCCATCTAGTGACGAAAGAATAGATGACGAAACTGAGATGCAACCAAACCTACTTATGGCTGTAACTGGGATGTAGTTAATGATTGGCTAGTGGCTATGACATAACCAATCAGATTGTTTCTGTAGGAGGACCTCAAAGCAGGAAGTCACCGTTTGGACACAATTAGTTCTTTGGAAACTTTTGTCTAGACATTTAATCGGATTTAAAGTCTGTTATATATACATTTACGGAGGGAGTCGATTACAGGGAGTCTGAATTTATATTTATTTGTGGTTTTACATTCAAGCTTTAAAGTATTAGGGCGTCATGGGTAATCAGTATGGTTTGTTTACATGGTGAATCAGCTGACAAGCTAACGTTAGCTTTATACAATCGAGTCATATGAGCTGTTAATTACCCATGGACACTGTTTTCATGGATGAAACACACCGATACTGAAGGAGCTACCACTTATTTTCTAAAGTAGAGGTTTGTCTTTGGCCCCACCAAGCAGATCAAAGACCAAAAATGCGAAGCTAACAGTAAATACGTTAAAGCAGCTAACAACGTTAGACTGGTTCAGTTTTAGTAACTGTTTTAGTGGCCAGTTGTAAAGCCCCAGCCGTGTCTTCTTGACAAAATGCCCTGTTCTTGTGGAAACTGGAGAAGATGGATTCGGCCGCTGGTCGTTGTGCTATATATTTTGTTGCTAATAGTCGTCCTGCCACTGTGCATCTGGGAACTGCAAAAGTCAGGGGTCAGTATAATTATGGGATCTGATTTATTTGTTTGGATTCTGCTAGTTTAACACATTTGTTCATGATGTGCTTGAATATACTTTTAATGCACTTTAAATTTATATAGGTGATGGTTAAAGTTATTGATTGGATTCACCGACTTTCTGAAATATGGAAGATATTTCTAAATGAAATGTTTGGTGGGAAAAAAACATACATAATTAAAACAATGAAAATTATGTTACTTTATTTGAAGTTTGTATGATCATGAAAACGTATTGGTATTGCAGAAATGATTAACCTCTGACTGTGATTCATTATTATTATCGTTTTGTTGTTATCACTGCATTACTGTAAAACAAGGATTTATTTTATTACTGATTAATTTCAGCTTAATTTGTAACCCATCTCAGATAATGTATTGATCATTTGTTCATTGTAAATTTGAAACAGGGATAAATTGATCAAATATGCTTGTGGAGATTAAATTATGATAGTTTCCAGTTTTCTAATGTGGACTTTTAAACAAACTGAATTTGTACAAACCTCAGGTCATCTCATTTATAACTTTTTCACATGGAATAGGTTCTCAGTGTGGTTTGTGTACAGAAATATTAATTTGGAAAGTCAGTAATTAGTAAAAAAATCATTTCAGTTTCCAAGACATAAAGGCTAGATTTAAGCTTTAAGATTTTGCCTTAAGCCTTTGTTTGCTCTGTTTTTTCTTCATTCATTTTTTGTTGTTTTTTGTAGGTTGGTACTCACAACAAAGCTTGGTTCATTGCGGGGATATTTGTCTTCATGACCATACCCATATCATTATGGGGCATCCTTCAGCATCTGGTGCACTACACTCAGCCAGAGCTCCAGAAACCAATTATCAGGTAAAACCATTAATAGTCACATTAACTACAATTCATAGTTTGTGTCAGGTTCTAAATAGTTCTGCTTTTATCATTTTTAGGATATTATGGATGGTGCCGATCTACAGCTTGGACAGTGTGAGTGGTGCATTACTGACTTAAAACCATTTTTTAACAAACATAAAGGTAAAATGTACATTTTTATAGAACAAAGGATATTCTACAAAACATGTAAACTTTACATCAAGCAGTATACTCCACACGTACAGTGCGTGTCCTCACTTTACCCTTTTTGTTTTTTCTTTTCCAGTGGATTGCCCTTAAATACCCCAGTATAGCAATTTATGTGGATACTTGCAGAGAGTGCTATGAGGCGTATGTCATCTACAACTTCATGACTTTCTTACTAAACTACCTGGAAAATCAGTACCCCAGTTTGGTGTTGATGCTCGAGTCCCAGGAGCAGCAGAAACACCTGCCACCTCTCTGCTGCTGCCCACCATGGCCAATGGGAGAGTGAGTTCTCTTGGGAACAATAACACTTTACAGGAGGGATTAATATGACACTGACCAAATTAATTGTCCCTCCACACTTCCATCCATGTGGGCCCCATTACTTCCTTGCTTTTTGTCCCTTTGCTAACTGTTGATTTACTCTATTTGTGTTTTAAAATAAGGATAATGCTGTATTTCACGATGCTGCCCCATTAACATGTTTAACTCTGACATCTGACAGTTTTGTAACAATTTGTAGCTGAGCACCATGGATCATATTTAAATGGTTGCTTTAGGATATTGGAGTTTATTGTTGGTGTTGTAATGACACTTGTTTCAACAGTCTCCTCGACTTCTTCTTTCCACTTAAAGTTGTTTCAATTCATCTTAAATTCAGCAAGCTTTAGTTATTTCATCCACAGCTGTTTTTAAACCCGCTCTTCTAAAATTCAGATCATAATCTTTCTCTGCAGGGTTTTATTGCTGAGGTGTAAACTGGGTGTGTTGCAGTACACCGTCGTAAGACCGGTCACAACAGTGATAGCTTTGTGAGTAAACTGTGCCTTTCATGCTCTTCATTTTATAAAGCCCATATTATTTTGTTCACGATCTGTTTTGATGTGGGCTGGTGCTGATTTTTTATTTCCTTTCTAGAATCTGTCAGCTGTGTGGAGTGTACGATGAAGGCAATTTTAGCTCAGCGAATGCATGGACCTACCTGGTTATCTTCAACAACATATCACAGCTGGTAATTTTGCTTCTCCTTTCTTGATATAGTGCAGGTATAGGTTTTTACTGAGAAAGGGCTACGTCATATTTGGGAGTTTGTTGGGAGACAGATATAAAATTATTAAATGCACATTATGAACTAAATTTGATTCTCTTTCTTTCAGTTTGCCATGTACTGCCTGGTGCTGTTCTACCGGGCACTTAGAGATGAACTGAGCCCCATCAGACCAGTGGGCAAATTCCTCTGTGTTAAAATGGTGGTGTTTGTCTCTTTTTGGTAAATACTCACTGTTCATAGTTGTATTCTTGGCATGGAAATGTTTCATGTGAAGTTATGTATACATATGTTTAGCCTTATTTTTTTTATCATTGTTTTAATTTCTCCAGGCAAGCTGTGCTCATTGCCTTGCTGGTGAAAGTCGGTATTATCTCAGAGAAACGTACCTGGGATTGGCAAAGTGTGGAGGCCGTAGCTACTGGCTTGCAGGTAAAATAAAGTACATGTTTTTAGAGGAGCCTCTTATTATTCTTCAACTTGTAAAGCAGAGTCTATTGTTCCCTATCCTTCAGGACTTCATCATATGTGTGGAGATGTTTCTAGCAGCCATTGCCCATCACTTCAGCTTCACTTACAAACCTTACATCCAGGATGCTGAGGAGGTTTCTTGCTTCGACTCCTTTTTGGCAATGTGGGACATCTCTGATGTCAGAGCCGACATTTCGGAACAAGTTCGTAATGTTGGTGAGTATCTCTCCTGTGCTGTGTTCTTCACGCTTTCTTTGTTTGTATATCTGATATTACAAATACTTAAAAGACGTTGTTTGATGTCTGTATTTACAGGGAGGACGGTTATGGGTCGTCCAAGGAAGTCATATTTTGGTGAGGCACAGAGTGATGGTGAACGATCCGGGCTTCTCTCATCAGCATCTCAAGATGCCATCACTGAAGCAGCGTCCCACCAAGTGTCTCCAAAAGGCCAGTATCAGGGCCTGGGCAGAACTGTCACACCACATTCTCTGTCAGCACCAGCCGGGCTCAGCTCAGCCATGTGTGATGACGGTTTAGATCACATATCTGGAGAAAGCTGTGAGGACGAAAGGACCAACCAAACCAAAGAACCCACAGAGGCTGATCTCATTGTGATTACCTAGCTTGGGCTGATGTCATAAACAGAATAAGAAATGGTTGGGCTGGTCCCAGTTAGAGCCATCGCCATGTTCCGTTAGACACTACCGATGCAAATGAAGCTAAGTGATTTAAAAGGCACACTCACCTAAATCAAACAGAAGTTTGCAAACAAGTGCAAAATCAGAAGAACCTCTTTGCTGGCGACAGCTCCAAGAATGTTCAGTAAAAGAAGCTCAGGTGTATAGATGAGGGCTGCATTCCACTTCCGCACCTGCACATGGCGGTTAGTTGTACATCCTGCCTAAAAGTACAACTTCCTGAGAGCTGAATGTATCCCTCATTTATTAACCTGTGCTCGCTCTATTACATGTCAGTATCTGCTGTGAAGAAGGTCCATTTCCTAGCATTTATTTCTGTCCAAGCAGTCTTGCGATAGATACTATGCACGTTGATATCGCAGTGATAGTAAATGTTTAATACATTGCACAGCCTTTGTTCGGTGAAGTTATAGCACCAAATAACTATGACCACAAAAATAATATGTTGTGCCGCTCAGTAAGTTTTACTAGAGTCCCCTTGTAACTAGGACAGCTGTAGCAAAGCATCTTTGTCCTTATAGGCCCCATCTTTGCACAGTTGTTTCATCATATGAAAGGAAACACGAGCTCTTTTGAAATCTGAGTGAAACATTATCAAATTAGTTTTCCAATTAGGATTTATTATTCACAATTTTCAGTCAGCCACCGCCTGATCTTGAACGTGACTGATAAGAGGAATATGCAATGATTAAAATATCAGTTTTCTTCACTTTGTCTATATGGTGATTTGACTGAATCAACTGTATGGATTGTAATTGCAAAAGCACAGAAAATGCCCAGATTTTTGGGGACAAGGAAGGAGCTGAGGCAGAATTAAGTTTTAGGGATGCAAAGTGTTTCAGCAGATAAGTTGGAGCAGCTTTAAGTTATGTCCCCCGAACAATATGTTCCTAATGACTGTGTAATATCCATACAGTATCAATATGAATACTATGTATTGTAATTCTGAAGAATTTGAGTGGATGCTATGAGTACAGTATAAGTATCAAAAGGAAAAAAAATGGACAATTCATCCTGAAATATTACAATCAGCACATTCTGTAAAAGATGTACTGCGTGTGGCTTAATCTCTACTGTTTAATAGAAGCTGATTCACTAGTCTTTTTTTCAGATGCCTTGTTCTATGTGCCGTGGAACTAGTCCTATCCATTACATTCATTTAACATTTATATAGTTTTATTTAAATGTTTTCCAGCCTTGAAGGCAGACTATTTTTGCAGCTGCTGCACTCAAGCCATTTATTTTTCCCTAAGACTTTTCAAGCTCTCTTTTCAATGTGACTCACATGGATTTGTTCAGGGATATTGACTATAAATGTACAGTTTAAGATACTTTGTCAAAAAAAAAATTATGTTTTAGATTAACATTTTGCATTCATGTCTGGCTCAAGCATGTCACATTGCCTTTTTTTTTACATATGAAAATTGAAGGATTACATCAGATTATACGATGTTCAACATTTTAAATGGTCAATAAAACAAATTACCTATAATATCGTTTTGTTTTGCATTTGTTAAGAAAACAACACATTTATTGGCGAAATAGTTTGGATCCAAACATCTTTACAACAACTGCATTCATAATAAAAGGACAACAATAATTATATGTTATACTTCAGGTTTGATATTTTGTGGGGGGTTTAGTAAAGTTTATAAATGCCCTATGACTGTATAGTACCATATAGAAATCTATACCATAACTTGAAAGATCATTCCTTGAAGATTCTCTGATGACTATAAATCATTTTCCCACAGGCTCTAGCAAAGTTTGCCTTATTTAACGGAGGCTACTACTTGATCTCTACTAATCAGAGATCCTCTTTTGTTTGCAAAACATTGAAGCTTGGGGAGTCATGTTACAAGAGGAGAGACGTCAGGGAAGGAAAACCCTTAAATAACACCAGTGAGGAAATGTACAGAATTTAATTCACTTCCCACAAACTGTGAAGGGAAAACTAAAAATATTTAGCAATAATAAAAACTAATATAGTCTAACAGAGTTTCAGTTCATCTGTGAAGGTGCGCTCTCTATATGGACGGAAATAGAGATGGTGCTTTTGTGGATCTTCACGGCGAGGCTGACCCAGTCTCCTGCGCGTACCTCGATGGGCTGCTGCAGGACAGCAGCGGCCTGCTTCCAGTGCGAGTTCTGGCTGAGGGTGCTTACACTGATCTCCTGGTCCAGGTGGATGTGGTACCAAAAGGGAATTGCAGTAATTCTGCCTGCAGAAGTGGCCTGGACCTGTGAGACAGGGATCAGGACTTCACATTATGCTTAATGGTCCAGTCAGTTGTTTACATCCTGTTACCATTACATCACTTGTGATGTTTTCTTCCATTAGCTAAATGATAACAAGCTGATGGTTCTCTAAAGTTATATTTCCCATTTATGATGGTAGGGTCAAAACTTGAATAAATTGATGGACATAGTTTCCAAAAAATAGGTCTAATTTCATGGGATCTTTATACTGTTCATAGTAAATTATCATCAAATAATTTGTAATTAAAATATTTTAAAATAAACATTTTTAAAGAAAATCCTAATTTTTACCTCAGCACTGGTCAAATACAGCAAACAACTGGTGCCATATTTATTGATTTTCTTCCACATTCCACACATTGTCATTAAAGGTTACCTTGACATCTCTGATGGTGTAGTTAGCGTTAGTATCCATAAGGTCAAGAACAAACAGCTCCACAACTTCACTTAGATGTCTACACTCCAGTGTGGAAAAGTCCAGAAACACGTGGACCGGTACCTGGTGAGGGACATAACACATAAGCTTTTACTTTAGGTTTTTACCGAAACAGACACATATAAAACAGCTCTGACTAGTTATAGGATACTTTCAATCTTAAGAAAAATACCTTCACAACATCCAACCAAGGGAAGAACAACCCAAAAAAGTGGAAACCAAATAAATTCCAATTTCCAACCATTTAAAAGCCTCAAGAACAGAAAAGTTGATTCTGTAAAAAAGCAGAGAATAATAAATCTCAGCTTAGAGCCATGGCTTTGCGTGTTCTCATCATCAGTGCAAGGCATGTTTATTTCTGTAGCTCATTTCTTGTACAAGACAATTCAAAGTCAGTCATTTATTGTCTGAACTGCTTACTCCAAATCAGGGTCGCAGGCAGGCTGCAGCCTGTCCCAGCAATTAGCAGGCGAGAGGCAGGGAAAACCCCTGACAGGTGGTCAGGCTATCGCAGGGCCAACACAAGGGAACCCATTCTCTCCATGCAAGTCAAAGTACATATGGTCTGTACAGTGACACTGCAAATTATCAATTATCAGTAAAATTAATTATTAATTATCAGTAATACAGTGGATAACGCAATATCATATAATATATAATAATAATATAATATAATTAATATATCAAATTAATGATTATTAGTTATTAAACTATTTCTTGACAAGGTTTTACAAGGATCATTATATTTGCAGTTGTGTAAACTGAGCTAATGATAGGGTAGATCTCATTACCAAATCAAAGTGTTAAGTTGTTACTAACAGATAACAGATTTCCCATGTCAGTCTTTTCTAAATTCGTAGTGTGGCTGAAGGTCAGCGCACAGACTGAAGTAGCAGCCCACAAAGTTTCCCATTTTCTGCACCGCAAAACTAAAGAATGATTCTCCCTCTCTGTCACACTTGCGTTTGATGTGCCTGAAGTAATTACTCTGATGGAGTCGGGTAGGAATGTCTCCTGGCTGAGTTGTGAGTAGTGTCTTTTGTGACAGTCGTGCTTGAATGTGCCCTCCACTGAAGACTTTAAAGATAGCATCTGTTAAAACAAACAGCTGTCCCATGAGAGGTCTGCAAAATGAAGAGTGCAAAGCCGATCCTGGAGGAAAACGACAATTTCCAGACCAAATAAAGAAAAGAATTCAAAGGGATTTTGCAGCTTCTTTAAGGCAGCTGGGAAATATCAAAGAGTACTGAAAACTCAATCCTGGACTTCAGTATTCCAAACTAAGACACTTGTTCAATGAAAGAAAAAACTCCCTTACATGGTAAACTGGAGACACAATCTGTCTGATGAACACAAATTTTACCTTAATTTTGAAAAAAAGAAACAAAAAAACAAATGTTTTCGCATCATGTTTCATTCTAATTCCTTTTACCCTTGCAGTGACTAAAGGCACAATCTAAAAATTAAAGTTACAAAAGTATCCAGAATCTAAACAGCTTAGACCTTTTCCAAGCTAAGAGCTCTGACTCTTATCCAGTTCTACTGAGATCATAAGAACAGATTTACAGTACAATTTAGATGACTTTCTCTTAAGTAACCAAAAAAACAAAGAAAAGGGGAAAATATTATTTTCATGTATATGATACAAATGTTTGGACGTTGAGGCTCTTTTGTTCACGTCTGACCCATGTCTACTTAGACAGATTTACAATGTTTCAGGGTGGGTCACATGAAGGAAAATGAAGATTTTAGGGAATCTAGAAACTATGAAACACTAAAAGTCATGTTTCTGTGTATTTCTTTAACGAAACAGCAATGACATAGTTCAAGGGGGAGTGGGCACTCATAAGAATCTGTAAGGCACTACCAAATAAAATGTATGTACACAGACACAGACCTGCTGGTCTTTCAAGAGCCATGGCGGTATGCAAGTCTTCTGAGAATGCTGATTACATTAATGTCCCTTGTAGCAGTTTGGACACACACACGTTTAGTATGATTATAGCCACATTTTTGTTGTGAGTTATTTGCTGAGCTGCCTCAGCTTTGTGAAACACAAAAAAAATGAAGTTGCAGTTCCTCCACCGATTATTCCCGTTCCAGCTCTCTGTTTTTTGTCATTTATAGACTTTTGCTTATGTTGGCCACATTTTATTAATGTTTCAAGTTTATTTTCCACATTGGCAAGCTCCGATGCCAGCCTACTGACGAATACATTCTTCTCAGAAATTCCCATCTTGTACTTCGTAAAAAAACAAAAAGAGAAATTGTTTAAAAGTATAGCTGTTCTGACAGATGTTCCTGCATTTGAAACGTGTCTTAAGACCTTTAAAAAGAAAGAAAATGTAAACAAGTTTAACTTGCTGCGTGGTAGATTTTGCTGGCATACTCACAGTGAACTGGTTGATGAAAGGAGCGATATTAAATCCCAGCGTCGGCTCCTGACCCTGAACAGCACTTTCCAGTAGCAAGATGTCCGACTCCACCAATATGCCGTACACTGCAATCTTTTGTGGGAAAATTTGTCCTCCTTCTTCCAGCAGACACCTGACATAAACAAAGAAATATAGTGGGAAAATCTCACAGTGCAGCACTAAAATGACATTTAAAAAAACAAAACAAAAAAAACTCCTACACTACCTACACCATGGTTACCTGGCCAGTGAAGCTTTCTCCATCAGCTTCTGCCGGATGAGGCCACAAGTTTCCACACAATCCAGGATGATGGCGCTCCACAGCTTCTCCCGGGACGGCCTCTGCAGCATCCCTTGCTCATCCTCTATGTGGTTGAGCCAGAACTCGAGATGCTGCTCTGAGATGCCATTGGAGCGAGCCAGTCTCTTCAGCACTTCCTGCTGCTTCTTCTTTTCCATCGAGCTGTAAGCTTTCACATGGCCATGGCTGGCTGCGATGAGGGAGAGCAGAGAGAAGCCCTCGGACACATCCAGCACATAGAGCAGACCGCTGCCTGCGGTGGAGGCGGCGGGGTCAGACTGAGGAGCGGAGTCCTGCTCAAGGTTTCGGTGTTGAACCTTCAGTTTGGAGATAAGCTTGCCTAAGGCGCTGCAAAAGCTCCGATGGTAATCCTGATTGTTCAGGAGAGCCATCTCCGAACATTCCAGCATGCAGAAGTCTTCGGGCTGACTCTGATTAGTCTGAAGAGACGCTAATGCGCTGCACAGTTCTGCCTCCGGGTTCAGAGTTGGAAAAGGGTTTTCGGAGCAGCGCGAATCCACACGCTTGTCTAGATGGATTTTCTGGCCATCCCTCAGCACAGCAACACTGCTGAGTCTCAGGTAGGCGTCCCGGCAGGAGACTTCAACCATCAGCTCGTCTTGTGGTTTCAACACAAAACCTGAACAAGACGGCAAAGAAAAGCACTTAAAGGTGATAATAATACAACAGAATCTAACAGCTGTTTGATACCATTCAAGCAGAGATGATCCGATACCATTTTTTTCCTCCCAATACCGATTCCAATTCTTCTGCTATTGGTATCAGCCGATATCAAGTACTGATACCACTATATTATAAAACAAATGTCATATTACACCTACATGACTGTGATATGATTGTGATAAGGCCTGGCTCAGGTTAAACTCTTTATAAAATGCTAATGAATCCAGCAATCTGAAGCTATTTATCTTCAGATGCAGTCTTGCTGGTGGGAGAATCCAGTGTGAAATACTGCCACACCTCTGACATCATTACTATGGCCGCACAGTGCAACTGTTTTAACAACAATGAAGAACTGTGTCAGAGCAAATAGAGCTAATCAGTAAATGGATATACGTATTTTCATAAATTATGTGGTATTGAATTGGTACCTGAACTCCAGTCCTCGCCGATACCGATACCAGAATTTGGGGCAGTATCCGAGGCATTTCCGATATTGGTATTGGTATCAGAACAACTCTACATTCTAGATATAATCACCTTACAACGTAGGAAAAGAAAAAATTGCAAACAAAGCACAGTGTGTGGTTTAATGAATCTCAGGTTTGCATCAGCTGTGGCGTTACAAAATTTTTAGTAGAGTAGTTCATCTACAAATGAGAAAAAAAGAAAACAACTAAATAAAAACGGGTTAATGTACTGTTTTTCACGACGCTACACACTCTGATTTATAACTGTAAGGTATGATGGAAGAAGCACCGCGGAGAGCATTTTAACAAGGATGTAAAAAAGCCGGAAAGCAGAGAGAGGAAAGATAAAACATGAAGAGGAGGAGGAGGAGGGGATGGGAGCGCACATCTACTGGGGGAAATGAGATTCAGGAGATTCAGTGTTATTCCTACTGGAATAACATCTGCTCCTGTCTTCACATCAACGTGCAGCTTGGCGGGCGTTTGAGGAAAACTGCAGATTTATTGCCTATAAGGACGTCATGAACACTGACAAGTGTCACAGATGATCACAGTGGCCGGGAGACGGATGTTGGCGATCACTGCGAGGCGTGCTAGCTCCTTTGAGGCTGCCCTCACCAATCAGCAGCGCGGCCTGGTTTCTGAGCTGATGTACTGCAGCGCCAACAGGAACCTGTTAGCTGATGTCAATGGTTCTGATACTAACCGCTGCTGGTGATGACAGCAAAGTAAATACCATCCAGTGTCCTTAGAGGCAAGGTCATTTGAACCAACCAGCCTTAATGGCAGCAGAAAATACCCAGGGAACTCACCTCATCGATTGTCCTGGAAATTCAATTTAAACTGATTAAAAACTCTGTTGTGAGCAGACTTATGTCTAAAAACGCACATAAAACCTCTCCAGCCTGTCTGTTGGTATCTTACTCTTGTTGTTGTGGACGGGGTAGATAGCTTGCTCCCAGCAGGTGTCTTCCTGGGGTCCAGTAGACAGACTGCTGTCCTCGTCCAAGTGGAGCTGGAACCACACAGCCAGAGCGTCCAGCTCTCCTTCCTGGGTGATTGGTAAGCGGATCTCTTGGACCTCCCTGGAGCTCAGGCCTTCTAGCTCCTACAGGTTTCCAAAAAGACCCCAGATAAAGCAATAGTACAGCTAGGCTATTTGTTATGAATTGGCTTGTATGAATACAGACGTGTGTCTGTGAAGTTCCCAGAAATGGCATAGTTGTGAATTTTCGCTGTACAAATAAAGCTGGATTGAACTGAATTGCGGATCTAAAGCTGAATTGAAAGTAGAAGATGATCTGCCCCCTGCCGACAGGTGGTTTCACTCACCTGAACATTGTTGAAATCTATACTCAGGGCTGTGAAAGGCTCTGTGAGAGGTTTGTAGCCCCCCGGCAGCCTGCTGAGTCTTTCTGTGGTGTACGGCTCCATGGAGTCATCCGGCTCAGAGCTACAACTCACTGGACTATGGAGCCGCCCGGCTTCAGCCATGAAGAGACCGCCCACTTCCGTCACACAGAGCCTACATTAAAAAAAAAAAGATAGGAGTGAAGGCTGAGCGGCGTGGAGAATAAAGCACAGATACTCAGTTTGTCAGAACAACCTTTAGAGAAAAAGTTTTGAAAACAAAAAGTTGGACACCTGTGAAAAATCTATTCGGTGGAATCCAAACGGAGCCTACCTGTGATGCCGGCGGATCTCCGCGCACTCCACAGCCACGCCAAACACGGTGGCTCCAGCAGGAATGACACGCCCTGTGGCGGACTCTTCTCCAAATTCACTTTCTTCTCTCTAAAGGAAAAAGAAACATTTGCCGTTAAAGGCGCTGATGCCGTTCTCACATGTACATTCAATGCTCTATGGGTCAGATCTGTTCGCCTTTTCATTTAAAACACGTTGTGCTTCTTGGCCTATGTTTGCATGAGTTACCTTTGGAGGCAGCAGCAGGTGGTGCCAGGCATGAACGAGACTCTCTATGATGCCCTCTCCAAACAACCCGGCATCTACCGTCTCCGTCACCACCAGCGACACCCTAAAAACAAGGAGAAGGATTTAAAATAAATGCTTCTTGTAAGTTAAAGCATAAAACTGAACGTCTAACATCTTGTTGGAAAATCCTAACACCATGAAGGTCAAAAACAAGGATTTTGGGTCGACATTGTACCTGCGTGGGATGTCTGTCGGCACTTCCATCTCCAGCGATTTCTTATGGAGGATCTTGATGCAACCATCCATTCCGTTAGCAGTCACCACCTCACAGGCCAACTCATACATGGTCTTTGACAGCTCGCAAGCGTACACCTCTGCAGCCCCAGCTTTTTTGGCACACATCCTTGACACACACACAAACAGAGTTTTAGCAGAAGAATGTGTGCAGCTAAAATAATAAGCTTAAATCTTTGATCCACACAGATGTGTGTGAGATGGGATCAGATTGTGATTTTAAATAATTCACACAGCATGCTAAAAATTATTTCACGGAAAATATCTCACCCAAGGATCCCAGTGCCAGTACCTATGTCAAGTACAGTGCTGCAGCCGCTTTGAACGGCCTTCTGAATGGCTTGCTGGTACTTCCGGTTCCTCCCGTGGTCATTGAGCATGAGGAAATGCCAGCGCTCCACCAGCCAGTTGGCCACACGGTAGAAGTTCTCTCTGGCCTCTGGATAGTCGGGTCTCAGCTTTAAGGCTTTGTGGAAATGACCGGCAGCTTCATCTCTGAATCCCATCCTGAGTGATAAAAGGAAAGACTCGACATAAATGGATAAAAAATATGTGGGAGACAAATGTTTAGAAACAAATGTGTCTGTGGTGGCTTTTTTTTTATTGCTGGGTTACCGGAACAGGTGTTCGCCCATGCTGTTTAGGATGACCTCATCAGCAGGGAAGATTTCCAGCGCTTGTTCATAACAGTCAAAAAGGTCCTGGATGCGGCCCACAGAGTCCAATTCTTCTGCCCATTTGAAGAGAGTAAACCTGAAGGACTCCTGAAAGAGAGATGTTGCTAAATATCATTGGATTGTTTTATTTTATAGTGAGGTAAGTAGAAGATGAACTGATATCCAAACAGCCTGAAGTTAAAGAAAGTATTTGTGGTAACCTATTCCTTGGTTTAAATGTGATTTTGAGATGGCAGCTATAGGAAAATGGAATGAAACTTTCATAAAAACTCTACTTTGAGTGCAAAAGAACTTCAGGAAGATTCGTCACGCCTGAACTGTTCCACTGGACATCCAACCAGCACAAATATGAAGAATTGTGGGAATGTTTTCGGAAGAAAAAACCCTCTCTGGCATCAACAACACAAAAACATGTGGCAGAAGTTTGCAGATATACCGAATTCAATTTGAGAGAGCATACTTGGGATGTAAAAAAAATACTTGCACCGTGCCGTTCAAAGTGGACCTCTCTGACTTTACCAAGAAGATGGATCACTATTACTTTGAACTGCTGTTGTAGCTATTGGTAGCAAAAAAAATTTGTGAAGATGAAAAGAGAGAGAAATTTATAGAAGAAAAATAAATCTAAAACATGTATGAGTGCAAAGAGGGAAGCATGGAACATTTTTGTTGAGACACAATTAATTTGTGTGTTTCCCTTATTTTTTTGATGCAGATTAAGCTTTAGTTTGTCAACACATCAGCATCTTACATCTCAGCATGTCGCTTCTACGTCCACTTCTCATGCCTTACTATAATGTTCATTTGGCTGCTGCATCTATCTAATTTGAATCAGGTATGTTAGAGCAGAGAAACTGCTGGGTTTAGAAATAATAACACAGTCAAGTCTAAATGTAAGAAAAATACATCATTATCCAGTTAGAAATATCTACATGGCAATGGATCACCCAATTTACTATAATTGTTACTTTGTTACTCTATAACCATGAAGTTTGACACAAACATTTTGCGCTGAATGCTTTCTTCGTCTTTTCATACATGATGCATAAAAATCAATCATCTTCAATTATTAAAGTGCTATCTTTAACTTAAAAGCTCTTGCACATAAGGTAATCTTTTTACCAACTCAAACCTTTACACACTACGGCTTTATTATGGGCTGGTTATCAAGTGTTAAATACATGCTTAATATACACAGATGTGGTTTGAGAGTAATTAAACCTGACATTACCTTTGCAAAATCCTTGAACATGGGTGCAAGGTTGAGGACCAGAAGATAGTGAACAAACGCTGTTCCATAGTCCTGGTTGAACAGGCACTGCTGGGCACTCTCTAAAGAGCTAGATACCAGTTCTTCCCTGGCAGGATCCACTCTGCGTCGCCTTCGGGTTCTCCTCCCATGCTTTGGCCTGCCACTGGTATTAGGCATATCTAAAACGGGACAAAACCAGAAGGGGGGAGGGGGGGCACAGTAGGGGATGTTTGATGTTTGATAGAAGTTCATCATTGAGGCTGATTGAACTAATGGCCTTGTACATGCATAAAACATGATCATCTACATAAGACTATAACACATTAACATTAAATATCTTTACTGATAAGTGATAAACAGAAAATAAAAATGTCACCACTTTTTATTAAAAGTAAAAACACTTCTAGCAAATTGCTCTGCAATACGTTTTACACACTGCATTGACAGACTTACTGTGATTTAATGTTAAGTTGAAAGGCTGGCCTATGTGTTGAAACCACGCGAAGACGATCACTATTGTTAAATGAAGTGCTGTTATCAATTTTCCAAACACGTAAACGTGATCGTTACATCCACCGTGTTAGCTGTGGAGAAAATCCCGTTTCCATATTAGCAGCTCTTGCTACGATAGGTCAGTTACACAACTCTACATATTGCTCTTCTCTCCATGGACTGAATCAAATATTAAAATTGTGTTTTTGCTATGAATCACGCATCCCCCCGGACAGCCTGCCGTTCTCAACAAATGTGTCCGCGTGATTAACAGCCCGGAATAAACTGGTCTCTGACGAAAGGTTCCGCATCTTCACTCGTAGAGGCGTGAAGTAGTTTAAAATAAAAAAATAGCATAATAAATATTTGAAAAACAGTCTTTTTGGTAACAATTTCATTTTAAGATTTAGTTACCATTTAAGTCAAAGTTAATCTCACCGCCTCTCATTCAACTCCGAGGCACAAACAAAGAAAACACAAGATCAAGATTGTTCAGTCACGAAAATGTCTCTCATAAGAAAGACGAAATTTAGGTTACATATGTTGATATAGTTTCCTACATGTCTTTCTTTTATAACCGTATAGTCATAATTTTGCATGGTTTACCCAAGCAAGCTATTCTGTTTGATTCGGTGTATGACCTAAATGTGATTCTCAAGATGTAAAGAAATAAGTTAGGTAAATTTATTTATTACATAATCAAAAGATCGTTGGAATCTTTTTAGTTTAACCATGAAAGGCATGTAGCATGTTTTGTCAGGTTTAATATGGTATTTACCCTTGAACTGTGCAAGATGACACAATTTCATATCGCTCCTGTGGCAGACGGAGTAGTTTCCATACCAAAGTGTAGCAGATAAGGATCTTTGATTGTATCTTGCTTGTGACAGCCCGAGTGCCTGCGGTTAGTAAACGGCTGACATTCAATGCTGATTGTTGATGTTGATTACATCGGGCATTTTGCAGTGTTGTTTTAAATAATTGTTTTCATAATCCGCGACCCATTTGGATTAAGCGGTTCAGAACATGGATGGATGGATGGATGTTTTCATAATGTTACTCTTGAGTTTTGTTCAGATTATTATTTGCCTATTATCTTTTTCAGTATTGTTCATGTTTGGGTGTGCACAGTATGACAACTGGGAGATCTAATTGTAGATCCCCTGCTTTTCTGTTGCAGTTTTTTCTTATTGCTTTTTAGTCATTAGGACTCACTCACTTCACTCCTCTCTGTTTATTTCTTCCTGTTTGTATTCCTGTACAGTACAGTATACAGTTTTCATAAAGGCTTCTTCCAGACAGCCTTCTCATGGGACCATATCAGCTCCAGCATGATGGTCTGCTTGGTGGACAGACACATTTAGTTATATGTAATATTGATCTTATTTCAAGTTGTGTATCACACTGTATTTATCTTTCCACAAACTGAACGACTGTTTAATTCTTCATTTGTGCCTTTCGTTTTACTCTTACCATTTAGTTTTCCCCAAATTAGCCCATTTTTAATGCTATATCAGACTTAGATGATAATGAAGGTCTATGAACTGGGACTACAAATTCAATATGTCGGGACTTTAGCTAACTTTTTTTGTGTTGCCTTGTCCTTGCCTCCGGATTTTTCATTTTATTTCCTGTGGGTTTTTTTTTCTTTTTTTGTTTAGTTACATTTCATTCTACCAAAAGCAATAATTTTTCTTAAAAATGCCACATTTTAGTCAGGTTACTTACAGATCCTGTGTTCATTTAAAAAAAAGACAATAGTACATCAGGGTCTAAAAAGTTAACTGTTTTTTAATGGTGGTATAGGTTTTAGGTTCATTTGCAACTTTGGTGGCTATTGTACAAATAAGCTGTAAGATATTAAACATCAACAATAACTACTACTACAACAACAATGATGATGATGATGATGAAGATTATGATGATGATGATGATGATAATAATAATAATAACAACAACAATAATAATAATAATAAACGATGTCACTTAATTCACTAATTCTGTGTAATGAAACACTATTTAGTCATTACAACCAAGCAACATTTTAAAGCCACAATGTAATGGCAGATTAAGTATTCTTTCATTTTTCTAAATGCTCTGCTTTTGTTCTTTCTTCATATTTACAAAACAGTAGTTTCCACGAAAATTCAACTCACTTCAAGTCGACCGACTTGTTTCCCCAAATCGACTTCCGCTAGAGGCGGAAGTTGATTTTCCATCTCTAGCTTACACAAGTACATACTCTTTGGCGCAGTAAGTTTTGCTACACGCACGCGGATGTCAGCAGAGTTTCTCAATCTGTCATTTGACTAGGTGGAGTGGGTTTTGACGGACTAAAGAAAACCTGGACACCGGAGTTGTAACTTTTTGACCTTTTTTGTGAAGTGCCTTCCGATGAACCCTCCACTGTATAGCGTATCGTTAACACCTTTTCACAGTTTTACCTGTTAGCCATTCCTTGCTTTGTATGACAGTCGTGGAACAACACCCATGCACCCGCGTTTGAGGTTACCATGCTAACCGCTGTTTGCTGCTGCTATTTGACGTACCCACAGTATGTTTTGCCAGTCTGACTTGAAACCTGCGGTGAAAAGACTTGTAGTTTAATAGTACAAGCGTTTCTTTTAGCTACCGAAGTAAGAGTCATTTGGCCAGTTTCCCCGTCGTTGAGCACGAAGCGATCAGCCTGTCACAACTATGGGACTACACCCGCTGGAGTTTAGTGAATGCTACCTGGACAGCCCCAGCTTCAGGGACAAAATAAAGGCGCACGAAGCAGAGCTGGATAAAACCAACAGATTTATCAAAGAGCTGTACAAAGATGGGAAGAACCTCATTAATGCGACAAAGCGTAAGTTGGAAGCACATTATGGAGTCGGTCATAAACACGGTCTTGGGAAGCAGTCTAGTTTCTATGTTGAGAGTGAGTTAACGTATGAAAAATCACAGTGTTGGACAGATAATCTTTTCTGTTTTTATGAGAGAATTATTTCTTACCAGATCATACCAAGAATTGCATTTTGTCTCTGTGTGTATGAATGTGTGAGCCCATACTTATTTTGTAGTATTCAGGCAACTTTGATGTTGCAATTTGAGTAACAGATTTAGTTTCACAGTCATAATCACTTCAGATAGTTTTAAGTAATTATGTTATCTTTTTTTAAACGCTAATTTAATGGGATGTTGTGGATGTCTAGGTGCTCAATGCTTTCATAACAGGATCTGTATCATATTTTAATGTTGTCAGCAGAAATAATATCCTAAAATATCTTTGTTTAACTTATGTAGTACTGCATTATTTCAAAATGAAGTGGAAAAATCACTGGAGACTAAAACACTTGGTGCATACTTTAATCTGTACAGTTCATGGTAGCAAACTGAAAATGACTTCTGTGATGCACAAATATGATGTTTACAGTCACTTGTGCTTGGTTTTTGTTTTGGAATTCCTCACTCAGGCATACTCAGCATGTTTACTGTTGCTAATTTCAGGTACCTGGATTTGACTTTCATAAAGTACATGCTCAGAGATCTTTTGTTCATGCTGTTTACAAGATGTGAGGCAGTCTCAGCAGACTCTCATTGGCACAGATTGTTCTTTAATATAGTTTGGATCATAATTTGTATAACCAGTAAGTTTCATAGGTTTTTACATTGTAGTTTAATGCAGAATTCTTTACATGAAAATACAGATGACATCTTCCTGCTGTTGTATTTTTAGAGTAGCTCTGATTACCTTTCTGTTATGAGTCCTTACAACTCGTCAGACACCTCAGTGAGCTGGTGCAAAGTGTAAACTTGGCACAAGGTTGAAAGGTCACGAAGGCATTAACCTTAGTTAGTTAGGTGTTGTGTGTGCATGTCATAATGGTGGTACTGAACTATTTGGAGTGTCAGGAAAATGTTTCTGCGCTAGTACGTCACAGGCACCAGACCTGTGCAAACTGTTTATACTTATTGGGATTTTTTTTGTCTATTCATCATCACTCCTGGACTCGAACGGCCTCTGTCCGCAACCTACTTGAGAAGAAGCCAGCTTGGGCTAAAGCAGATGTAGCTCAGTTTTTTATTAATAATACTACTAATAGCTGTTGTGCTGAGCTATTGGTTGCGTGCTGTTTGCATACTCGCTTTTGCTCTTTTTGTCTCTCACACCTCAGAAAATATTGTCCCAAAAGTGCAGCATTGGTCACACATTGATTTTACCACAGATTTATCAATTTGTGCAACAAAAGACTTGGATGCTAGTTGTGTTTTAGAAATTCAGACATACTGTGTGTATAGCATAGAACTGCCAAAACAAGCCTGCTATCCAACAAATCACACTACTTCTAAACAGTGATTTATCATCCTGACACTTATTTATCTGGTGGGGCTTTCTTTAGGAACTAATGTTGATTTTTTTGTAAACAGATTGCTTTACCAGGAGAACCTCCCCTGGTATGAATGGGTAGATATTGATGCACAGTTACTTTGGTTTCGACTGACAGAAGTTCCCATTTCAGGAGAACGTGTCATGTCTTGTCTTTCATGCCTTATGTGACTGGCTGTGACTAAAATGTGTGCCACTTTGTTGTTGCTGTTGTTGATTCAAAACCCAGCAACAAGGCATCAGCTGTATTTTCTGTATGTTAGGTGTATTACATGAAAATAACAAAAAAAAAGGGAAACCCTGATCATGTCCTCCCACTGGGATTATTGCGACATCAGTCAAAGTCTCAGGAAGGAACTCAAAATCATGTTTTCATATGTGCTGACATAACGTTTTCTCAGCTGAATTCATGTGGCTGAGTTTATAACCTATACTAACTTTGATCACTATGATCATGAGTCATTTACTCTTATAGTAACAGTTTAAGCTTCTTCCACCAACAGCAAGTTACCTAAGGCAGTTTTATAATCCAAACTTAAAGTGATGCACTCAGCATCAAGTAGAGCTGTACCTTACTTTATGACAGATTTAAAACTGGGTCAATCACTAACTTGTGAAGAGTTATCTATGGGTGATGATGGCCCTGTAATAACACCTTAGGTTCTTTTTATGTAATTTTCAACAAACCGACAAGACATTTGCATTTTTTTATCAACAACTTTTAAAAAAATCATATATTCAACATGTTAATGCATCACTGTAAGAACATTTCAAATCATTCAAGTCCTGAAACACACCCAACAAGCCAGCTTACTGGTAACACAGCTATTCATATTCTATTTGTCATGTTTTATTGCAGTTTTTGATTTCTTTCTTAAAGGCCACTCCAGTTTCTACTGTTTAGATTTTTTTTTTCAAGTTATTTCACAGTTTGACTCCTTTTACTGAGACACAGCATTCCCCTCAGTTTTGTCCTGATAGTTTTTTCAGAAATATTCCCATTTTTAAGTCTCCTTTTCCAGTTTGTTTGGTAGTGCTGCTTATGGGCTTTGAACATGATCTGTAAAATACATCATTCCAGTAATAATGGAATTGAACAGTTTTAACACGGAAAATAAAGGATTTGGATCAGCAAATGGAATCCAGTTTAGAAACACTGACTAAATTGTTTCTATATAGAATAAATAGTTTTGGGCCAAGTACTGGCCCCTGTGGACTCCTATGTGATATTGTTGAGTTCTGGTTTCATATTAATTCCTGTTTTTAAGGTAACGTTGACCCACAGATGTGCCACCCTTTGGATACCATATTTTCCCAATTTTTTAAGCATTATGTTGTGACCTACAGGTCAACAAAGATGTTTCACACTGTTTATTCACTTTGCCATTGGTGTTAACTTATTGGTTAAGAATCCATACTACCAAATAAAATGTTGTTTATTAGAAAAACATTCCAACCTGTTTATAAACTTCTCTAATATTTGCGAGATTTGTGGAAGCGATTTGTGGAAGCGAAGATACTGACTTTTAGTTGGAGAAAATATGTTCATTTTCAATTTTGTAAAGTAGAATAACTCTTAGCTACTTTAAAATTATCAAGTAATGCTTTTGAAAAAGAAAGCTCACAGTTGAAAATGAACAATTCTGTAACCAGATCCTATATGTTTTCATCTAAAATACATGTTAATATCAGTCCAGTCTGTACACGATGTACTTTGAGAACTTCTTCTTTCCCTGTAGCACTAAGAAATATTCCAAAAGCATTTTATTTTATTTACACATTAAGCTGAATCTACGGATAATCATCTGCATCAGCTCTGATAAGTAATCAACTATTAGCTTAATCTTTTAAAGGGTAAAGTACTTTACATATGCTGCTCTTTCTCTCCAGTGAATCTTGTAAATCTCTTCAGATTTTTGTCATTGCATATTTTCAGCTTGACAATTTCATGCAACATAAGATATCAAAAAAGTGCATTAAACCAGGGTCATGTCACAAAAACTTAAAGGCATTTTTTCATCCTGTCTTCTTCATTTGCCAAAATTATTTGAAAATTCAAGTTAAAGTACTTATTCTTTTACCTTTCAAGTCTGAGAGCACACTCTCACATTGTTTTCAAAACCTAAATAAAGTGTGAATTCAGTCGTTTCCAGGTTGCAAGTTTAACTGCATAAATAGTCTTCTAGTTTCTTTAGAGGCTGAAAAATAAAAGACTTAAGCAGTCTGAGTTCGGGCTGCACTTTTTTTTTGTTTTACCACACTTTTATTCTCTTTCACAATCCTTTTTTAAAAATTGTTAAATACAAGAGAGTAACAGTATTGCTGATCTACACACTGAGGCAGAGCTTACGGTAGTTTTCTTCCTCTATCTGCTAGTTGTAGTTTGCTTCTTTGGAGTCAATAAAGACCCTGTTGCTATAGTAGATAAACTTGTTTGTTGTTTTTGATGGGTAGATCTGATTTTTTGAGAGCTAAGCTGCGTAATCCTCTTGATATGACATTTCCTATCAGCTGAAACACATAATTATAAGTGATTGTAACAGATTTTAGTCATGCCTCCACTGACAAACAGTTATACTTTTGGTTTGACCTCGCAATGATCTGGTCTTCGGGCAGTAGAGAAGTACAGTTGTTGGCCATTCTCAGCCTGTCAGTTACTCCCCCTGCTACTACAGCTGGGAGGATGTCCCACTACGGAAAGTCCTTGGGTCTGAGAGGAAACTTTGAAGCGGGGGGCTTGGCCTAAAGAGCGGTGACATGGAAGTGCCCACTACTGGAGCAACATGCAGATGTGCTTCTGTTTCAGAGGGTTTCCTCCACAGGAACTGTGTCCTGGCTGTACCCTCTTGAGTATAACTTCATTGTTGTCTTTAGCAGGCAGATCTTTTCTTTGTTGCTCATCCCTGCAGCTTGCTCCATTTTGAAGAGCTTGTTGTCCGTATGAAATGTTGTCTTCTGTAAAGGTTTGATAGAGCTTCCTTTGTGTTCTGTAATTGCTCCAATAATGTGGAAAATGAACTTTCAGATTCAGAAAGGCCGATCATCGTCTTTTCCACAGTTGGATATACTCCAGTAAATTGACCATAAAAAACTGTTTAAAAGCTATGATTTCTGTTTCTGTGGTTCCACTTTGAAAACCAAGTTATGTGTAGGGCTCTTTATCTTTGGCAGACAGGTTTAAAAGTAGCCTGCCCATGGTGTGCTTTGGCTCTCTGCTGCTGTCTGTAATCACATTACCTGTCCTGCCAGAGAGCCACATCACAATCTTTCATTAAAATCGCATTAGCACAAGACCTGAACTCATGTAGGAGGAACGCTTTTATATCTCCCTTTCTGCAGAAAGAAGCCTGCTATAAAAGTATGTTTCATGGCAACTCATTTGGAGCTCCTTTTTTGGTACGAGCACCTTTCTCTGCATTAGAAATTGTTACATAAATTGTTTTATCTGTGTAGTAGCTCTATTACCAACAATTTCTCTTGTGATTGAACGGATACTTTGCAGCGTTGCCCCACCCTGTGCGCTTGTTTTGAGGATCAGGAAGTCATGAATGAAGTAATAGATGTTTTGTGTGGGCTGGGAGCTTGGGGGGAGGAACATGTTGGGAGGGGACGGGTGAGCCGGCTTGGTCAGGAGCAAAGGTTGGAGGCAAGTGGAGCAGAAATTCAGCCTGGAAAAGATGAGAGTGAAACAGGAACTACAGTGGAAAGGCGAAGCGTGGAAATGCCAAAGGCCTGGACCAGGGAAGCTCTGACCCTGAGTGAGAGTGTAGATGAGAGTGTAGAAATCATAACAAACAACCCGCCAACATATACCAATAAATACACTGTGGACTCTTTCAGCAACTGGCCTTTGACGTACAGCTACATTTTATGGTTTGTTTTAGGAAAACCTTTGATGCAGCATCCAGGAAATTTAAAGTTTCCTGCGTTAAAATACAATTTTGGTGATAGGAAGGAAAAAGGTGATTAAAGTTTAGAGTGCTTTTATGCTTTTTTGAAAAAAATGATTACTCTTGCAAAGGTCTTGTGTGTTTGTGTTGTTCTGCAGCCCGTCGTACGTGTTGCATTTGCTTTTTTCTTCCCACTTCTTTTACACAGGGGGCATCAGTGTTCGTGTTAAAGTTCAGGGCATGTTTTGCATTTGTTTGCCCCGTTTTCCAGCGACCTCACTTGAAATATCAGATAGATGTAAGGTGGGGTCTGACTGCATGAGTCATTGTATGAAGCCACTGGGGCCTCTGGCGTTCTGCAGAGAAACTAGCCAAGTTTGACAGTTCCCAGGTTTCCTTTTGAAATGCCTTTGCTTTAAAAGGCAAAAATCAAGCGAAGCTTTTTGCCTGGGATCTTTGTGTGCCCCAGCATGTGCAGTATTTCTATCTTGTGATAGTTCTTTCGTCTTGGAAAGCAGCTGTCATCTCAGTCTTTCATCTAAAGCGTTTGTTTCCTCACTGGCAGCTTTTAGTTGATCTATGCTGTAAAAACTTTACTATACTATACTCATACAGAAATACTGCTGTCACTGGTTATCCTTGTGCTAAATGTTGTCAGATGCAGATTTTTATTGGAGCATTGTGTTACCAAATAACATTCATTCTTCATGTTTTACGTAATGAAGTTCTTAGCTCACACACACATGTGGCTCTAATAAAGAGTTTGCATATCTGCTCACATTAGGGGTGTAACGGTTCACAAAAGTCACGGTTCG
>JAVQJG010144928.1:0-13687 GCA_036024015.1 Craterocephalus amniculus
GGTCAGCATTTAGCCACCAAAGTGTGCACTACAGACGAAGTGCACTGCGCGCACTACGCACTGAATTGCAGTGCACTTATAAAAGTGCGCTGATTGAGACACGGCCATGGTCTTATGGTGAGCCTTATGATGGTGTATTTTTCATTCTCAAAATACCAAAGATTACCAAAAATGTTGGCTTTTTTATTGTGCTTTTACCGATTTCTGTTATTCATTTGGTCCAGGAGTTAATACACCACTATTAGAATAAAAAACAAAACATTTTATTATATCAAATGCAGTAACAGCTAGCTCTCACTAGCCCTGTACCAAGATGGCTGCTCTGTCAGCAATCTGATGCGGCACCAACAATGTCCATTGCCCCGCAACACTGAGTGGCAAAAAGCAAGCTTGGAGCCCCCTCCTGCTATTGACTGACTGATTCAACTCTTCCCTGCAGTGACCATTTCCACTTCTGTCCTGCTCTTTAATTTGCATCTGGTTCGTAAATGTGATATACCGTATTCCAAAATCAAATAGTACAACTCATTTAATGTGGCCATTTTTAACTTTGAGCCCCTGCCCCTCTAGAGTAGTCCACAACCACTTCTTAAAATCTCCATCCGCCTGCTATCCGCCTGCCCGAGCAATTTTTTACCAATTTTCAAAACCGCACCCAACCGCCATCCGCAGAATAGGTTTTAGGTATATTTAAATTAGCTTTTTTTATTTCAGTGCTTCAACCACAACCCCGTCAAATGTAATTAAAATCTTAATTTTTCGACACGTCATCCGCCCGATCCGTGGTTATCTGCGGGATTCGCGGGTGCAACCACCATCAGCGCATCTCTACTCTAGAGGTTTCTGCATGGCCTTGCTTTTCTTGTATAGACGCTGGAGAATCAGGTGTAAATATGCAATCTCGTCAGAGAAAACCATGTATTCATTGGAAACATTGAATCATTCAAAAAACACAATAAAATTTCACATTCAAAAGAATAAAAACAGCGTTTTCTTCTAGAAATCCCAATTCAGAAGACTGGGGAGTTAAAATCATACATGCCGTCTTTCTAATCAATACGCAAAACATCTAAACCACACTCATTTGTGCAAACAAACACACTGTAGTGTATATCCTGCCAAGTGATACCACTGTTGGATAAAATATCACCCTTGAGTTTGATTTAATAATAACTGGGTTTGAGATCACTTCCACATCTAACATAAAATGAGGCTGCAGCCTGGTTATGATCATATCATACTCATTTTCCACTATTTAAGCCATCATGAACCAATCTAAACCAGGCCAGGGAATGTTCTCCGCAATGACAATTATATGAACAAAGAGAAACCTGTGCAATGAACCAAAGCAAATGGGAAGAGTGAATTGTTGCCAAAATATATAACTGTGCAGCAGCATTTAATGGACATGAAAGAAAACACACTCATACCCAACATCGTAGGAGTATTGTGTTAATATTTTGCAAGGTCTGTGGAATACACTGGTGATTTCATCCTGCACCTGTATCTCTCCTCAGGTCACCACACAATGCGCAGACTCATGTCTTGTTTTGTCTCCAATATTCCGGAGATCTTAATTAAATAATCCAAATGGGATTGAAGATAGAAGCCTTTGAAGTTTCTTGTTTTTTCCCTGTGGTGAATTGTCAAGACATGGTGATTCTTTTGATCAACGCAATCAAAAATCAGCTTCGGAGTGGTCCCTGCTGTGTCAGATCCCGTCCAGAACAGAAGCTTCCACATGGCTTCACCTCTGCTCTGAAAGCCGAGGGATTCCCTCATTTATCACAGGAACGTGTAATCAGCTCATCATTAACCTGCTCTGACGCTACTGCAGCAAGAATGAGGTCACATTTTTATTCTTTTCAGATCTTCTTTAATCAGTTTAACAGAAAAAAGCCTCTTCAGTATGTTGTGAAAAGAATAAATGAATGGATAAAAAATACCTAGGAGGATGTTAAGTTTTAACAACTTATTTCCTCACCCCCAGGGGAGCATTAGGGTGGGGTTTTTTTTGCCTGGACATCTGAGCTAATTAGAGCTTTCTTCCGGGACGGATGGTGGTGGTGTGTGAGTGTGTGTGTGTGTGGAGGGGTTCTCACTCTCAATCTATAGCTCGATTCAGAAATTTCACCTCTGGGGTGTTCGTTCGTGAGAACCGGCATTTCAAACTTGTTTTGAGGAAAGTTCAAAGTCATTGAGAGAGGACGGTGCTTTGTGTCGCCTTTAATCACGCTGAAGAGAAAAAGAGTGAATAGCATCACCATGACGGGCTCAGCCATCTGTGAAAATGGAAGCTGGTGTATTTTTGCTATCATTAGCAAGTAACCTCATGTTATGATGCAGAATGGTGTTTACACAGTGTAGGAAGATTGTTTTATTTGATACTTTAAAAAAAATAAAATAAAATAAAACTAAAAGGATATTTATCAGTTAAATTAAGAAAAATGCATTTTACTTTTACATATGAGCTTATTCATTTCTAATAGTTAGGTTAAAACTAAAATTAGTTGGGGAAAAAATATGTCAGAGTTCTAGCTGTAATGATAATGATCTTAATGATCATGTCTGTCCCAAACATGCCTATCTTAGTTGTGTGGTGTTGTAAGTCTGCAGCGCATCTGAAGAACACATATGAAACACAGCATATCAGCACAAACAGCTTCTGTCAACTGTCAAGCATGGTGGTGGAGGGTCTTTCTGCCCTTCTCATACATTAAGTTGACCACAAACTGCTTTGTATACCAATGTGTTCTAAAGAAAAAATTAAGTCTGTTAATATCTTGGATGAAATTGGGAATTGCAACAGATCAGTGATATCCCATGCACATGAACAAACCAACAACAGAATGAAAATGAAAATAAAAAAACTTTACTGATCCCAGAGGGAAATTCAGTGTTGTAGTGCTCTTGTTTGTCAGGCTGCTGGAAGGAATGATCTTCAGTGAGAGGCTTGTTCAGGTCCGATGGATGAAGCTGGCATTTCCATGTCTCTTGTGCAGATCTTCTCATTAACAGTGACATGTCCAGGATGACACCAACGCTGGTTCACCAGCACTGCAATTCCACCTCCCTTTCAGCTTCCTGCTGAGTTGTTTATTGTGGTCTGCACGGACCGTCTTGAAGCCGTGTACAGACGCTTTACAGTCTGGGTTGAATTCATGCAGCCATGTCAGACAAACAGTTCAAGATGCAGTGATGCCAAAGTTCTTACCTCTACTGTACCTGATCGAAATGCTGTGAGAGACCTTAAGAGAGCTGTGCATGCACGACTGCTACAACCATCAATGGAAAGAAGGAACATGGTAAAGAAGATGTATGTTTGGTTTCTTATCTTTACAGATGTTGGCCTTGTGGATAGCAGTGTGTTTAAAAGGTTCTAATGTGCAATCTATAGAAAATCATACAGCAGAATACTCAGGTTAACACTTTTGTCTGTAGCTCTGTGAAAGAAATCTCTTCCCATTTGTTCATTTGGCCTCTTAATGAAAAGAAATTCAGAACAGATCCCACTCACAAATGACACAAAAATATAATAAAACTCTATGATCTTTTACACATCAGAACTTCAGGCTAAAAGATGCCCGATGAATCAGAGTAAAGCTAGAGTGCTCACACATGGTGGAGTAACTGCAGTAGCTTTTGATGTCCTGACCACCTTAAGCTGATTAAAGCCAAAGTTTACAAGGAGTGTGAAACACTGGAAACATGTTTCCTCAAACCAATCAGCATGTGGCACTGAAGTAATTAAGTTATTAATTCCTAAGATGAATGTCCATCCTTGGAGCAGGCTGTGGCGGGACAAATTTATGGCTCAAATTAGAGCCACGGTTTATAACAAGCCTCACTGATATGGAGCTAATTTAGCACTGTGAGTAAGGAGTCCACCCAAATCTTCAACAAGTTGTCCATATGGACTCGTTTAAGGTCGACATGTGTTCCTTGCATAGCGCGGAGTGCAAAGAGTTATGGATTAGCTTGTGACATGCAAACAGGTGCACACAGCCTCAGATATCCACCAGCTAAGCTAATGTTTACTCTGGGCGAGTCGCAGCGGGCATAATGATTATCATTCCACAACCTGTCCAAGATTCTTTATACTGTATTTGCAATCACAATCTCATGCTTTGTGCTGAAATCCAATCAGCTTATTTGTACTGCAGCAAGACATGTTGATCCCAGATGCAGAGGAGAGAGAGGTCGCCCATTGGATAGCCAGGTGAAAGCACACCGAAATCTTCAGTCCCGTTATCTCAATGGATCATTCTCAGTGTACGTTTCGTAATTTTAACTGCTTTATTTTTATGCCTTACAAAACTTCGAGTCAAAGGTTCTGATGGTTTTTGGGTCATTTCAACATAATTGCAGAACTTTTTGTGCAAAAACAAACTCAATCCGTCATGCTTCATTATCAATATTTATGACAATTTTGTGGAGAATGTAAACTACAAGAACATTTTCAGACATTTCCCCTGCTTCGTCCACATGATGAAAAGGTTTACAAATTTAAGATGGGCATTTTGAATACACTACCCCATTAATTCTAAATGATTTGACCAAACACTTCTAAACTTTGAATGTGGTTTGTTTGTGAATACTATTGTATGACAAACAGAAATGTTCCCCATTAACTCAAAGCCTTCATTTAGCAATTACACTTTTTTGGAGCGGTAACTCTACTGTTGTGGTTCATTCTCATGCGCTTCAAGAAACCTAACAGAATATTGTATCTACCTGGTGAAGGAGGTGGGGGAACTTAAACATGCATCATGCACAAAAGCACCAAGGAGAATTTTAAAGATTAAGATATTAACTTCTGTCATGTTGAGGAATGGACATGTTTGGCTTCCATACATATAACTTCCAATAAATCAAATCCATATCCTCCATATTAAGCAGAAGACCATGAAACAAAGCCAGGATCAATTGAACTCAAACCTGACAAAGTGCTTGTTATTGGATGATCAGCTCAACCACCTGAACCAATGTCTCTCCAAAGGCATGTGGATGGAGATTTTTTGTCAACTACACTGTTAATATGTTTTATTAAAGGAACAGAGGAGGAAAATATATATGTCATTTCAGGTTTTAAAATTCACTTTACAAATAATCCTGTTTTTGCTGTTAAAGTTACTGAGTATTAAAACAACAACAAAAACATTTCCTCTGGTTGCTTATTCAAAGATCCATCCTCAATATCTTCTCCAGGCAGTTGGAACTAACTTTTGTTATTCCACATGTGTAGATGTTTATAAAGTTGGGCAGATGTTGCTGAATATAAATAACACTCTTTCCTCAATACGCTTGGCCTTTCACTCCTTCCTGCTTCAGCAACATGCTGATAGATTCCATCATAATGGTGAACTTCACACAAGATTTATTGCCATTTAAGTAATGTTATCACAGTCTCTGCTCTCTGTAAGGTTTGCGTGTGCTGACATTATCTCACAGCAGGCCGACATGCCAGCTGAGCCCCTGGCAGGCTGACCTGCAAACACAGAGCTGCCCTTGGCTCAAATCTCAGCTGCTGGTGAGATTTAGTGCAACAAGAGCTTTTAGCGTACGGAACAGATCATAGTTTGCAGGTCAGAAGATACATGTATGATTTACGCCCATAAGATAGGAATCTGGAGAAGCATTTGTATTTCTTAAGACTCATGCATGCTCACATTGACATTTAAGAGGAATTTGCATGTGTTGGGGGTGTTTGGAAACTCTGAGTAAATTTAAAAATTCAAAAAGGGGAAACCATGGAAATGTAAGCTGGTGAAAAAGAGTTGAGTCATAAATGTAAAGGAGACTGGGAGCATAAGAATGCCGTTTGTCCCAGTTTACTTTGGACCTCATCTGTCATACCAGAATGTCTTAATTCACTTCAGAACAGCTGCTGGAGCTGTTTTTACTTTGTGACGAGCACTCTGTGAAGTGTAGCATCACTTTTTCATCGGAAAAAAATCTGACTTGAGGATGTAGTTTTAATGCGCAGTGACTCGGCTGTCAGGCAGCAACTTGATGAAATGTTCTTCTACAGAAAGAAGGAATGCGAAAGCAGCTCTTTTCACAGTGTAGCTGTTAAGGTCTTTTGGCAAGCTATGCTAATTTGGTATCGCAAATGCACCATTTAACTTCACAGGGGAGAGAATAACCAGTAAAACGCGTGAGACGCAGGAAGTAACAATGATTTATTTTGACAAGGACTTGAAGCGGAGCTATCGTAGAGGACTGCTAAAGTATTACTGTGTTCAGTGTCAGAAACCTGTCAAAGTTTAAGGCCAGAGATTGCGCTGTAAATGATCCATTATCTCTGCTGTCTGGTTCATGGAGGGCAGGAGGTTAATCCACATGATTTAGTTTTAAAGATGGGTTTCCAAATGTTAGCCTCTTTAAAAGGATTTCCTTATCTTCAGGTACATCTGCCCTCAGTTTTTCCTCACAGTGAAATGCATTTCGAAGCATAATTTATTATGCAAGATGTTTGGTATGTTTTATGATTTATTAATGGGGTTTGATTGAATTTAAACTAAATTGCAAATCCCATTTATACTTAACATCAAACTTGCAAATTAAGTGCTTCCATCTATTTAAAGAGTAGTAAAAGGCAGTCTGTCAAACTGATGAGTCGACATTTCTGCACAGATCTTATGGTTAGAAAATGTTTTGCGAGCTTCCCTTCCTCCCTGATCTCTTGCCTTCTGTCTGCTCTTCTCACTAAGGTTATCCTTGACATTTGGGGGAGGTTGCGAAGGTTTTCATGGACTCCTGAGAGAAAGACACACAGCTCCAAGCAGGGATCTGTGTAATGTGTTTTCCAGGAGTGATGAACTTTAAACTAGGACACAGAGATCACAACTTGCCTCAGAAGAAGTGTTCTGTACAATCCAAGCTCAGTGCCTTTAGATTTCAGATGATGTTGTGGATATACCATCTTTGATCTTTATAAACTAAATGAACATTTTCCTATGTGCAGTAAATTCTTTGCAGCTTCAGTGTCTCATGCTTTACTCACATCAACAAGCTGAACACGACACAAATGATCATTTTTCCTCTCATTGATGTCACTATTTTCCAGAGCTGAATGGATACAAATCAGATGTATGATTAATTTCCATTCATTTATACAATTTCTATACTCATTTTATATTATTCAGCATTGCACAGGGCTTAGTCTGTCTAGTATGAGATGAGAGGTGGGATACAACCTTGACAGGTAGGATGTCCATCTCAGGCCAACACAAAAGCTGATTTCTCCTCATGAATTGAAATTTTATAGATTTTCAAGTTCAGACAGTTTGGTCTTTTTCCAGCTGCAGTTTATGCAGCTCATCAGAGCAGGAGACTTTCTGCTGCTGATACACCCGCTTGGCTGAATCTCAGGGATGCAGGAAGCAGCATGTGAAGCAGAATTTATACAGTCAAAATAATTGCTTATAAAGGTTAAAAAGAAGAAAAGACAAAGGTTTTTATTTCCATGACCTTGAAAACAGTGGAGGTGTTGCACCGTTGAAAGGAACAGGAGTGAATCCTCTTTTCTTTGTCTTTATTTTTAGCTCAAACAATTTAAAAGTACAAATCCAGCAAAAGGTAAGTCGGCTATGACAATACAATGCAGGTTTTAGTTAGATGCAGATTAAGTTTTACAAATAAAAAATGATAAAAAGAAGACACTTACAAATCTCATGAGTCATGTCTAGGCCTCAGTCTAGTCACTGCACCAAAGCACATCTCACTTGAGAAGGACGTGGGCCTATCTTTTAGACTTACAGCGTTGCACACTTCCTTAGCAGCCGGGTCACGTGATCCATGATTTCCATTTGTTTCCACAATAAGATAACTATACATACAATTAAAAAGAGACTAATATATTGTTGTGGACCCAGATGTGGCAGTTAAAACAACAAATGGGCTGGCAACAGAGGCTCCTTATGATGTTAACATCTCTGCATGCATCTGTACATATGCATGTGTATTAATGTTGATTTTACTTTGAGCCTGGGTGGAAAAATTTCTGCAGACAGTTCAAGTTGAATGTTGTGTATCTTTCCATCTCTCAAACCCTTTATCTAGAACAGTGGTTCCCCAACCTGGGGTGTCCAAAGAGCACATGGAGCCATGTGACGCCCATCAATGTCAAGTCAGCATGAAGAGCTGCTAAGCCTCAGAGAGGCCACAACATCTTCACAGGCATAGTCAATTCAGGCATTTGGCCATGTAAACAAACATATGACTATTTTAACAGCTGAAAGTGAGGCTTTTTTTTTTTAAATGGGCGATTTCCTGGTCAAATGATTAGCCAAGATTACATTGTAGTATTTATAGATTGGTAGGAGTTTACTGCGTCACAAATGTCTTTGACCCAAAGTTACATCGGCCATTGTAAGTATAAAAAGGAACACAATCCTCTGCAGTTGAGAAGAAAATAAATATCAGCTTATTTGACATAGTTAAATAATATCAGAGGTTTCTGTTCTATACAGTAGACAAGAATTACATGTACTGTAGCTGATACTTAAGAGAAAAAAAACATGTACAGAGGTTGAGCATGTACAGCTGCTACAGAGGCAGGCATGACACAGACAGATCAAAGAATTCTAAAAATGTGCTGTCTTCCCATCTTGATAAGAAGTTCAGATTATTTCATGTAGTTCACACAAGAACATTAGTGGGAATGAAAAAGCAGATTAAAGAAAGCAAAATAAGGATAATGGGTAAGGATGTAACGATTCATTTTAACAACGATTCGATCCATACCACGGTTTGTGGTTATGATACGATTCATGAACGATACTAGTTCATTTAAAACAATACAATGTGAAATGATTTAGTCACTTGAAAATGATTCAGTATATCTATCAACAACTATCATTAAAAAATCAACCAGTGTGATTGTCATAAATACCTGGATGCTGGACAGTGCAGGGAAGTTTCTTAGTAAGAAGAATCTTAGTTTCTTGCAAGTGAATCAAGTATTAATTAAAAATATGGGTATAAACAAAACAAAAAATAATAATTAATACCAAATCCATCCATAACTTCTTTTTGTTTTTATTAAGTGCACCTCTCCAAGTTGAATCAACAGGGGCTAAACCTTTTGTGGCATTATTTTCAATAATTATACAATCTTTTTTTAATGAAAGTACAGTTAGTGCAAACAATATTTTAATAACCTGCTACTTCCACTATTTTCTCAACAAAAAAAGTGCAAAAATAAAATGTTACGTGCTTCCATCCAAAGTATTATTTCTCAATATCGATCGAATCGATATAATACCTTTTAAAACGATAATAGATTGGTAAATATCGATTTTACTACAACTTGCCAAGGACATATCGATCTGTTGAATCATAGGAATATAAAATCGACATATTGATATATCGATTAATTGCACCTATATTCAATGCTTCTAAAATGAATCCGTAATCTGGCACAGATAGGCACAAACTGCTGCAGCTTGATGAAGGACAGCACCCAAAATAGCAGAGATATACATCAGACTTAGAATATTCTATCCCAGACCCTATGGCCTCCACACCTTTAATAAATCAACAATCAGGAGACGCAAGAGGCAAACAGAGGGCTGGAAATGGCATCTTGGGGGTGTTGCGTTTACAGGAGTAACCAATGTGAAAAAACACTACCCACTATCAATACACTAGATTGGATTAAAAGGAAACAGATTTTAAATTCTATCCTGGATTTAAAAGGAAGCGAATGAAGACATGCTAAAACTGGAGAAATATTATTTCTCCTGTTGGTTCTCATCAGAGCCCTTTTTGATTCAGGTGGAGATTTTTCAGGGCATATTTGGGACAGCCCATCAACAAGGAATTACAAATAGTCTTGTCTTGAAGTAACATGGTCTAGTTTATCTGCATCAGTCCGTGACAGGATATCCCTAATGTTGCCAATATTACGTAGGTGGAAGAAGGCAGTTCTAAAAAGGTGTTTTATATGCGAGTCAAAGGACAAATCTAGGTAAAAAATAACCCCAAGGTTCCTGACTGTAGAACTGGAACCAAGTTAAAGCAATCAGGATTAAATACAGAGCAGGACAATTTTGTCATCTGGCCTTCGTCTTGATGACATCTCTGCAATCTGACAGATAGATATATACACACAGAGACAACTTTAATAGGTACACCTATTCAACTGCTGATTGATTACTTATCCAAACAAGCAGCAACAAGTGGATGGAAGAAACAAGTGAAATTAGCAATGTGGACATGGATAAATCAAACTTGCTGTAGTTCAAATCGAGCATCAGAATGGGGAAGAAAGAGAATTGAAATTGAAAATGCCTTGGTGATGTCAGAGATTGGGTAGACTGGTTGGATATGATAGAAAGGCAACATAAACTAACCACTAATTACAACTAGAGCATGCAGAATACTGTATCTAACCACACATGTCCAACCTTGAATCAGGTTGACTACAGCAGCAGAAGACAACGTCGGGTGTCACTCCTGTTAGAAGGACATTAAAATGAGGCTACATTTCACACAGACTCACCTAAATTTGACAAAAGAAGGTGGAAAAATGTTGCCTAGTCTGAGTCTGTATTTCTAGCTGCAACATTTAGATGTTGGATAAGAATTTGGTGGAAAACAATATGGGTACATCCAGCCTTTTATCAACATTTTCCACTGTTGGTGGTGTTCCAAACTCTGAACGCATGTGTCACCGATGAAGTTGTATAGTGAGGTTTCTGAGCCATTAGATGCTGCCGGGCTGTGATGACTACGGGAATGCAAATAGATGCCACTGTACCCTGAAACAGGTCCATAAAACTGAGTTTTAGGGCTAAAAAGTTGAGGAATGGGTCTGGCGCTTACCAGATTTGTCCAGGCATGCCTATAGCTTGCTGCCTTTTTACTTTTGTCTGTTTAGCTCCAATATCACAGTTTGGAGTAGGGGAAACAAAATAACACGGACAGAAACCTCACACGCTGGTTGCAGAAAGGCCTCATTGACTGAGTTTTGCCACCACTGCAGCTTCCATTTATAGTGTGGCAGCACTTCCTGCCATTGTGAGCCAGGAAAACCCAAGCCCTCTGGCTGCTCTCTGATGTCCTGCCTTTCTTATCCAGCCTCAAACTCCACACAGACGTAGAAAAATAAAACACACACAGAGGCATACAGCCACCCACATACACACACAAACACACAAACACACAGCTCACTTGGTAGAGTGCCTCTTACCGCCCGATCAGTGACCAGGGCTCTTGCATAAGGACAGCTAGAAAAGAGCTTTTCTGAAGTTGATAAAAACTGATGTTGAACTATTTAAAATCAAATCAGTGTCCACAGGTCCTCTATCAGGAAAGGTTCTGGATCTCTCAAAAGTCACTGGAGACTGTAATTAGGATTGGAAAGACTATCACAAACAGGCTGTGCTGTCAGATACACTGAAGAGGAAGCATTAAATTGCTGCACCTTATCAATGCACTGGATGCAGCAGAGATTACAGAGTCAGACTCCAGGCTTCGCTCCTTCTCAGCTTCATTCACGTCTCATCCATCTGAGCGACTGGCAGCAAAGGCTCCTTTTGTTTCTGACGCCAACGTCCTGGAGTTGGGAAAACCATCAGGACACCGTAAATCATCTCTGGGGCTAAGTGTCAGCCAAAGTATCCTCAATTACTGGACCACATCTCTGCGGATCACAGTTGTGGTCGACCTCTAACTTTAGATGTCTTTTAACATCTCTCTAGTCTCTAAGTAGAAGGTTGAGCCTCTCGGCTTGATGTGTGTTTATGGAGATGATCTAATTACTTTTGCAGAAAGCTGATCAGGAGGGCCATGAAGGAAGTTTCACAGGCGTTGCTGCAAAAAGGAATGTATTATGTAAAATGCACAGTTGAAATGTGTCATTAGTTTACAGTTACTTCAACTTTCCAAATAATCTTAAAGGAAAATTGTGAAAATGATTTCTCAATTGTAACAGAAAAAAACACATGAGTAGTCAAAAAACAGAAACAAGATTGTGTTTTTCTCAAACAATGCAGCCTGTGTTGTTTTGGTAATGAGATTTGTAGTAAAACCTATCGATTTAATGTCCTCTTAAGAAATAAAATGGTTATACTTAATTAATTAGAAATAATTACAATTCTGCTGCCCGATTTTACGTAATTTGTTATTTCTTCAGGTCTTTTCAGACAACATCTGAAAGCGAGATAATTTACAAAAAATCTATACCACATCTTTACTGCAGTATTGTGCGGAAGCTTTCTTTCTAACCCATATCTGATTTTTTATAGCAGTTTGAACAGCACAAATCCACTTTTTTCTCAAATCCAACCCAAGCGACTTTTCACACATGGTCTTAAAACCGATATGTATCCACATTTTTCTAAGCAACCTCTGCCTGAATGGTCATGTCACACCTTTCCCCTTTCTATGTTATTTAAATGAGGTAGATCTAACAATTCTGCTACAAAGGAGGCGGACCATAGCAATGAATATAAACAGTGGACAAAAAAACATGATATAATTTGATCAACTCTGATTGCAAGTATAAAGAACTTATATATACTTATATTTGAGTCCCACACGTCGCTTGCATAAACACAGCATTTTCACATTATTTGCACAGTGAAATTCTGCAGACGACGTCCCGGATGTGAAATTTCTGTAGTGCAGTGTAGAAATAGACATGATAGATGTAACTGCGCTATCAAACGAGTACGGAAAGTGAAGTTTTGCGGTTGAAAAGTTATATAGTGGATCTTTAAAAGTCAGAGTAGCAAATGGTTATTATTTAATGTATATATAATATATTTTGAGTTATTCTTATCTATGTACAAATACATCAGCCTAACATTAATATTAGATGATATTCAACTTGCTGGGTGCAGACAGACAATTGATAAATGAGATGCTATTAACCAGTGGGATTGGTTCATATCCAGAGGTACTGCACTGAATTACACTTAAGGCTGAAATAAGTTATTTAAAAAATAAAGAATAAAAGACATTTAAGCTGTGAAAAGTCTTTCAGTCATTTCCAAAGTCCTTTTGAAACACAAATGTTACAGTTAAGTTTTTGATACATTTATTTGTGCTCATTCAAAGATATTGTTGTCTTTCATCATACATTTCAGCACTACTTTGGTGTGTTTAATGTGTGTTAAATGATTATGTTAACACCAGTTTGCTCCCAATTACAAATGCAGTGAGCATACATGTTACATTGATCAGTCAAGCATGTCCAGATGCTGGCTAAAGCTGATTTTTTGGGGAAAATAAATATTTAATAAAACATGAAAGTGGTCTTAATTAATGAGTCAGAAAAGACAGATTTTTGGGAGTTATGTGGCATACCTCCCGTAATTGGCCCTTGTTAATTATAAATAAATAAAAAGTTCAGCGGAGGGCTCTTGAGCTTGACTGAGCCTCAGAATTTGACCAACTTGAAGGTACTGGTCCTACTCTTTGATTTTTTGCTTGTGTTTTTCTCTCAAATGCAGAGGTGGGTAGTAACGAGCTACATTTACTTAAGTAAATTTTTGAAAAAAATGTACTTGTGTATTGAGTAAATCTGTGAATATTTTTTTGTACTTTTACTCCGTTACAATCATCCATCCATCCATCCATTTTCTGAACCGCTTAATCCAAGTGGGTCGCGGGTGTGCTGGAGCCTATCCCAGCTGTCAAGGGGCGAGAGGCGGGGTACACCCTGGACAGGTCGCCA
>JAVQJG010144932.1:0-12703 GCA_036024015.1 Craterocephalus amniculus
TATTATTATTATTATTATTATTATTATTGTTGTTATTATCATCATCATTATTAATAATAATAAGACGAAGAAGAAGAAGAATTTGCTCCCCAATGAGCAGGTAAACATTAAGGTTTATTTAAATTAGCTATTTTACTATTTTTAATTGACAAGGTATGTTGAACTACAAACTATATAGAAAACAAGAACCTCCTTTAACTCTGTCACAACATGCAAATCATATTTGATTCTTACAGTTTCAGACATATTTCTTCACTTTGTGGTAAAAACTTTGCTTACACCTCTGTCATAAAAACAAAATGATATTTTTCCCCTGATGGATACCGTTTGCACTACAGTCATTTTAATATGTTACACAATAATAAACATAGGGGTAGAATTTATTTTTGCTTTCTCTTTTTACAATTTCATTTTGTTAAAATAGGCTTTAATGAGTGTATGGTCTTATTTACTTCAGTCTAAATTTGCAGACAGATAATATTTCACTTAGTATTCACTTGCACCCTCTTCTGTTATAGTCATTGTGAGGCCATCTGGGTGTGTCTCTAATGCTCTTATTGGCCACATCTGCTTCTTATTAAAGCTGGGCTTTATAATAATCCTGTTTGTTTTCGTATGAAACACAAATGCAAATATTCGGATTACAGCTATGAAATATGTGAGAAAGAAGTGGAGCATGTGCATCTAATGTAGGTCAGTGAAAATGTCATACAAAGCCATAAGAATCCAGAAATCTCTTGTCCAGACACTGTCCCCTGCTTTTACAGTTAATTACTATTTTATTCTCTGCAAGGTTTCAAAATCGGTTTACTTTTTGACTAAAGTTCAATAACTCATACAGAGCTAAGAGGTCTCTGCCATAGCAAAGCAGAACATGCAAGGTTCCACTTAGCAAGTTTAACCATGGCAGGAAACTAAAAGGCCCTCTTTAAAGAGGAAACTCACTAAAACAAGCTGAGCACAAACTCGGTTTCTGAACAGTTTTAGAGGCGAGCTCTGCATTTGAATGTCATGAAACTGCAGATGGCCAACAAACCGCTGCTTCTTGAATAACAATACACCACAACTGTGATGATGATAGGAAGTATAAGCTGATGAGGCCTAATACAGAATGTAAAACAAGCACTGCAGGTGGTACGCAGCAGCACTAATCCTTAACAAATGTAACACTATTCAAGCAAATAAACAAATTACAGCTACCTCACACAGACTTAGAGTTCAATCCTTCTCAGTGTTGCAATGTCACCATGTCATGGCCACATATTGCAAGCTAAGTACCTTCACATCTGACTAATGCATCTGGAGTTAACCACATAATGACGCTCTTCAACACATGACTGCCATGTGAAACTCAAGCGGTTTAAGCCCTGACAACACGATTTATATGACTAAATGTAGACCGGTAAGCATACTGAACAACATATGGTGAATCCTCAGAAAGATTCAAATATTCCATTTTATCCAATTATGCAAACACAGTACATTTCATTTACTTGCTGGTGACACAATGCAGTCACAGTCAACTTGTCAAACTTGTTTGAGGGCAATATCCTGAATACCAGGAATTCGGTGTGTCATTGTTGAGATGCTGAAATTAAGTCCAGCATATCTGTCACCATTGTATGTACACAGAAGCTGCTTTGTGCCGTCTCTGACAATGGCAATATTGGGGTACCGGTTTGTCTCTGGCACTGATTTTAATATCCTCAGCATGTTTTAAATTCCGTTTGAAACATGTCATATCCTGCATCTGTCTCAGTTTTGGGAGCATTTGCCATTTATTTAACCAGAAAAGTCCCGTTTTGGCATGAGATCTCATCTTTACAGACAATCATAGGAAGTCTGACAGCATAAAATACATGATAAACATTGTCAAATAAAGGGCCATACCAATTCATTTCAAAAAGCTCCTTTCTAGTTATTATCCACATAAAACACCAACAGGTTTCCTTCTGGGTAGTTAGTCCTTCCACTGTAATGTGGCCAATCATAAAATGTGAACATATTATGTGTGTGTATTCTCTGAGGCTGTGCCGCACTTTAAACGTCCAAAGGAAACAAGAGATTGGTGCCAACCTCTGCCGACTCAACTGTTGCCATGGCAGATATAGCATTTAGCTTATAGCTATTGAGCTTAAAAAACAAAGAACCAGCACAGCCATAAGCTCCAGGCTTGTTATTACACATTTGTGCAAAAAGTAAGTTTATTAGCCTCAATGTGCCAATAATCCTACAGTACAAAGTTTTAATATTTCTATATCTATTGTCTGAGCAGAGAACACCATGCTAATGACTACAAGCATGCCTGGGGTTGCTCAGCCTCTGTCTCCATCCCACCCTCTCTGACATCTGTCTGTCTTGAACACAGAAGTCTCTCTGTGCAGAGGAAAAAAAGCACACTTTGTCATGTCCTACCTCTACTGTCCAGCAACGAGCTGCTGCATATGGATCCACTGGCCTGACGTATAGCCTGAGAAGGCCTGCGTCCAATCACCATCCAGCTCTGCCCAGAGCACAGGCCACATTCTTTTCCCAAACAATTCACACACAAAGTAAGCTGCCCTTCAGATAAAATCTTTTGGCCATATAGTAGAGAGAGAAGCCTGATATGCTTCTTCTTAAAGAGGAAGTGAAAGGCATAGCTGGGTGTGTAGGTTGCTCATATTACCGTGTCTTTTCAGTTTTCAAATGCTAAACACAAAGAAGTGCCTGTTCGAGCAGACGGCATAAAGTGCAAGCTATTTCTGCAGCGGTGGAACTAAGCCGAGTCCTCAGGCGCTCTACCCACCGCTAGCTCTTCCTTTGAAATGTTCTCGTCTGTGGTATGAGGGGTCAAACATGGACTATAACCACCGAAGTTGACAGCTTTGAGGTTCTGAGATAACACGGCTACGGTGCAAGTGTAAAACTGATCAAATAGCCACCTGGCAACCATTGCCCTGCAGAACAAGCAGACCAGGATAGGAGTGGATTATGTTTGGCAAAAAGTGTCGATTCAACTTATTTTACACTACACCCGGAGGATTCCTCGCAGAATTTGTGTTGCACAGCTAGAATGAGGGAGAAAAAAAAAAAGAGGTGGACTTTGACAAGATGGGGCCCAATTCATGAGATTAGCTCACATAAGAGGAATTACACAAGCCAAGTGTTTCATCACAAACTAAAACCCAACAGCAACTAAAAAAATGTCATCGGCCAATTTCCTGATGAAAGTGCACCATTTTAACTTAATAGACCTCCTCCCCCACGGATGCAACCTAAGATTTCCCCCTACTCTGTGTAACTGCAGGTGCAATCAAAAAGTCTGCCTGGATGAGTGGTTCTGCTGAAATAAAGTAGCCACATGCTGATGAAAAAGTCCTCTCAATTCTGCTGCCCTCCTTTTCACACTTACGCAGCCATTTCCCAGGCTTATAGAGGTAGCAGAGAGCAGAATAGCAGGTACTGAAGGTTTACTGGTGGTAATGGGACGTTGGTTAAACCCTGTAACTAGGAAAAGGCTGCTACAGCACAGCAGCAGTTAAGTCTAGCCTCATTAACTGAGCTGTCAGGGACTGAAACGAGGTTAGAGCGTGATGAGATGGAGGTACCACCCAAAGTTCTTGGTATTCATAAACAAGAAGAACGTCTTAATGGGTTCAGTGCTAGCAACTCTTACTAATAGCTATATATGAGTCCTGCAAATATCATTTCTGATATGTGACTAAATGGCCATGTTTACATGAGACTTTTAATTCCTCTTTAATTCGGAATTAAAGTAAATTCTGCTTTTAACAGACGGAAAATTACCATGTAAACAGTTAATTCCTAATGCAAATGTTAATTCCTTATTAAATTTTATTCCGAAAAAAGCCGCTGGTGTATTCCATTTTTAATTCTGCATTAGTTAATTCCTGTATCATTTTCTATCATGTAAACCAAAATTCTGCTCCTAGGTAATTCCGGTCGTTCTGGGCATGCTCATTTCCACACCCTGTCGCCATGGTGACCACAAGCAGTGCATCCCGTAAGAAGCAAACGGGCTCAAACCGAGTGTGGCTACCAGATCTGTATTTCTGCAAGATCTGTATGTGTGTGGACTGCGCATGCGCATCACGTCCGCTATCTTGGACACAGAAATACGGCAACACCAGCTATTCAGATCTGTTTGGTAAACGCATTTTCACTTCTTCAAGTTACTTGTTCTCATTTTCACTGTCCCGGTTGCAGAAGCACGTTTTATCCTCCTCTTCCTGTTTACAATCCAACGCTGAACATTGATGAAAAAAAAAATCAACTGCCGCTCATAACATTTGCCTTATCAGACAGATGAATGAAGATGAATGGCTTAAGTTTGTATTCATTCATGTTTTACAAAGAGTTTAACCTGAGCCAGGTCTTACCACAATGCTAATTATATCATGGTCGTGCAAGTGTAATATGACATTTGTTTTAAAAAAATAGTGGTATCGGTACTTGTTATCGGCCGATACCAATAGCACAAGTATCGGAATCGGTATCGGGAGGAGAAAAATGGTATCGGAACATCTCTACTTTAAAGAATGGCTCTGCTATAAATTGTATAATGAAAATAAAGTTGATTCATTCAAAACTCATTACGGCAATAAATGTCTTTCCAGCTTGCAGTGTTTTGTTTGTTCTGAAGTAGCCAATCCAATGAAGATGTTTTCTGTCTGAGCAATCAAAGCGTTTCTTAATTTGTTTTGTCATTTCTTCATAGCTGATACTTGCCCAGCATTGAAGAGGACTCTATAAACCCCACTGCAGCTCAAATGAGAGGTGTACAACATGCAAACACTCGTAATCATACATGATTTTGAAACGAACGCTGATGGTGATAAGCAGCTTGGGTGACAGAATCACATCTTACTACCAAGTTCTTGACTATGTTTATGTAAATTCATCAAGATAGGAATTAGAAGCAATGAACCTCTCAGATACTGTACATACACTTAATAAAGTCCATTTCAGCTACTTTGTTCTCATCTTCCTGCATAGATTGTGGTGAAGTAAGTCAACAAACATTTACAGTATGGGCACATTTTTCACCGGAATCAGGAATCATGTCTCACCATGATTAAACATATTTAAATTGTGATCCCAATGCCTTATTGTTTTGTGTATAACCACTGTGGTGATGTGACAGAGACAGGACAATGTTCCATGTCTGAGAGATTTTGGGATACACAAAGACTTTCTGAGTTAAAACACCACCTTCAAGCAGCTTTTTTTCTCTTTATGCAAAAGAAACACTGACTGGTACAACTTTTCAATTTCTGTTTTGTTTGCTTTTTTCGCGTTGCAAAAGATGTTTGCAAAGTGGACAAACAATAAATACTGATAATTTCTTCATTTGCTCGGGAGGCTAAGACAGTTTTTCTTTGTGTCTCCAATTGTCCAAATATACTAAAAACCTTTTGTTAAGCAACTTAACATCATCAACAAATAGCATCACGTATACACCAATAACTGTCTGACTGGCTTCAGTAAACACAAACTGCAATGATATGCTTTACTTGCTGATTCAGTTCTGAGTGAATTGGAGTGCACTGGCAAACTCGAACTTGGGTCTGGATGTCCAGGGAAGAGAAAAAGGTGGATGCTCCCCTGAAATGAGACTTTGTATAAAAATGGTTGCAATTCCTTAATGCTTTATAGCATATTTTCAGTCACACCTTTTATTTAAACCTGAAAGTCTTTTTTTTAATATTATATCTCAGTTTTTACATTTAAATTCCAACATGGTGGTACGCAGAGCCCAAATCCTGAATCCTTACAGGAATATTTGACCAACACAGCCTCAGGGGTTTGTAGAGCTCGGAATTGTTCAACAGCCTATCAGTCAAGTCAACCAATAATTTTTCTGAATGTTACTGATACTAAAAGATTAATAATGGAGTTGACAGTGTGAATTAAAACTGTGCGTCTTCACTGGTCTCTCGGTTCAATTTCATTATGATTATCTTGTCAACGATTTAATTAAGGTATCAATTATACAATGCATCGTGATGCATCCTTACAATATGATGTGTTGCATGCTGAGGTTTCATTATTAAGGCACATTGCTACTTATTTAATTAATACATACAAGAACTCAGATTATTAGGACCTCCCTTTTCAGTTCTACAGCTGAAAAATTAAGAAATATCATTACTATACTTATTATTACTTATAATCAATTATGTTTTGTTGCTGCATCAATGCAGAATCATCAATGTCAACATCACAATGCATCGTAGAAACAGTTAAATTAAACACCCCTAGTGCAAATAAATAACATCATTGCTCTACCAGCATCAATACAATTATATGGTTTTTTCCCTTCCAGAAAGCCTCTTTGCTTCGAGTATAGTTCATGAGACTAATTTAACACCTGTGTGTACTCAGAAAATTAAAACTGCTTCACTAACAAGTAAAAAAATACAAAGTCACAAAGCTAATGGGGACCAACTAAGGATAAATGAAAATTTTTATTTTTAAAAGTATTAATTTACAAAACAATTAGTCATTCAGTGAAGTTAAGAAATTTCCTGAAGACCTTTTAACATGGCAAGTTACGTCAAAGAAACTGCCAAAAGCTGGACTCACACCATAACTCTCCATTGACCTGGCAAATCAAAAGATGCAAGGCATCATGTTTAGTTTGAACATCAGAGACACACCAACATGCAAAACAGGAGTTTTTCAAAATATGCTGCACACATTAAACTCATCAACTCATTCTGGCTGCATGCCTCTGCCACACTGATGCTCACTGTCACATACAAACACACTTCTGTAGTGTGAGCCAAGTCTCCATACTCCTGGCTGGCTCCTGGTAGAGGTAAGCCCACCTCTGCCTCAGATCAAAGGAATGAGCTAAAAACCTCTGGCCAGACACACAAACATTCACCACACACACAAAGTATAGCATTTCCTGGCTATTTCTGCTTTAGCTCTCAGAGAGTCCTTTTTTGATCTGAGCCTATATCCTAAATCACCATGCACAGACAAGCATCCACAAATACAAACACACACACACACACACACGGTCACTCTCACACACCTGGGGCAGATCAAATGCAATACGCTGAGAGCACCCACCTGCAGTAGGGCCTTTGGACTGAACAAGTAAATCATGATGTTCACAATGACGTACACCCCTGCACTTCTTTTCAACCCAGCATGACCCCAGTCGTATTTCATCTGCGCTGTTTCACTATGCAAAATTACATTCAAATCTGCCAGTGATGGCCCCACCACAGCTAAAATATGCCCAAACAAATAAAGAACCTCAGACAGGTGTATCTAGTAGAGGGAGCACTGGGAGGGAGGGCACTTGATGTTCCATAACTGAACAATCTTCACTCCATATCAGTCAATGCCCTGTGGATGCGACAGGAAAAAAGGCTACACAAAAGGAAAAAAGTCCGGGAAAGGGGATAATGAGGAACAAAGGATTCAATGAGACATGTACAGAGAGGAAGTGCAGAGAAACAGCCTGGGGTACGAACAAATGGAAGGTTGCCAGTTGAATCCCAGTACATTCTGGTTGAGGAAAAGGGAGTCACTTACTTCACCTCACTGTGAGACTGTTCATAAGCCTTCAACTCATCTTGTGCTGCAACTAAATGACTGGCATTGAGTGATATGGAGCAGTACAAGTGTGGAGTCTTACGGCATTTCCAAGGTGTTACAGAGGCAGTGTTAGAGAGTGTATGTTTCTTGATGTATTTCCTGCAACCTTTTACTTCATTTCATTTGTTATTTCCGTGAAGAATCTGCTTTTCAAATGCCATTTATACATCACTTAGAAACGTGATATCTGTATTTTGGTGCCAAAATGTAACATTTTGCATTTTCATAATTAAATTAAATAAGCTTGCATTTTCTTATTAAAATTCTAAAGGTCCCATATTATGCAAAACTCCCTTACTGAAGGTTTTCTAACAGCTATATCTCTCCAAGTCTGAGTATGAGGCCCACAAATAACAAAAACCTGTCACAGCTCTCCCACTTCTTTGGTCCACTTTTTAGCAAATGTGCTCAAACAAGTGTGTGAGATTTCTCCCCAAGTGACGTAGAGGAGGAAATTGATCAATTCCTGCATTAGTGGATCCTGTCATTAACCCACCCCCTGGCTAGAGCTGAGAGCTAACAATGGCATGTAGCTCTGCTGGTGGCTGTATCAATGAGCACAAAAGTCTGTATTTACTTCTATCATCTGAGCCCCTGAAGCCCCAATGGATGGAATTTATTTTTTATGGAAATATACTTACAAAATTTCGCATGTGTCCAGCATTTTAAAAAGGTATTGTCTTTACAACTAGGGTGCATACAATGCACGCTTCATCAAACAGCTAAAGTTGAAACATGGATCAGCACCAACTGTCAGTTACACAACTCTGAAGGGCAGGAAGTGATTTCATTTTGTGTGGCTTTACTGTGTAGGCCTGCTTAGCCTGATAGCCCGTGAAGTAGGGCTGGGCAATAAATCGATAAATCGAATTTGCTATTAATGAGGATTTAATTTTTGGAAAATCGAGATTTTCTTAGCCGGAAGTATTTTGACAACGTTGCCTTCCCTCACCTGTACAACTGTATGCGTGAAAGTTATGTTTTCATTGTTTACAGTGACAGGGCCTGCCAGCTTGTTTTACAAGTTGGTTTCACAACTTAAAATATCTGCTTTTTGAATCTAGGTCAACTTCCTGAATGGGTGATTGAAATAAAAGCATGTTTCCCCATAAAATCAAATATTTGTGATTTTAAAGAAAAAGACAGGAAGATTAAAGAAAACCGATTAAAATCGAAAATTGGATTTGGTTTTAAAAAATCTGAGATTTTATTTTTTGGCCATTTCGCCCAGCCCTACCGTAAACATATAAGCAACACAGATAAAACATTTGTGTCTTTGAAACATATGCAAGAGCATTAACTATCTGGAGAAATTCAATATTTTGTGAGTGCAGTCCTCATTTGAATGAAGCGTTACTAACTTATTTATCATTTGGATGCTTGTGACGACTGTTCATAGTGTTGTCCGTGCATTTCTAGCCTCCATTGTGTTTTGTGAATGAGCAGTCTGGAGTTATTACTGACAACAGAAAGATCTCCCCGTACTTCCTAAACATGAGTAGAGCAGCTCAGACTAATGAGAAGCACTGTTGTACCTTCTATGTTGGTTGGTTGGTTGGTTTGTTGAGAGCTGTTCTACATAGCTCAAAAATGAGCTGATACAGGTTGTAGATTGATAAAATGTAGTTCTCCATCTTTTTCCAATAAATGAAAAAAAACTAGCAAATCTTAATTATTCTATTTTAATCTTTCTGTAGGGAGCACATCTAAAGTACAATCAAACATATTTAAAATGAAAGCTACCACCCCAATTTAATTTTTTTATTTATTTATTTTTTGTAATTTTATACACACGTGGCTAAACATAGAAAGACAAATGGCGTCTATTTATCAGCAGGTGGAAGTAACATGTCAGCTTGTGGGAGTAACAAGTAACCTCTTACAAGCTGACAGCTTGGGAAAAACACAAGCAAGTATAAATGTGAAAGAAAATGTACTTGACATAGCTGATTTGATATTCTTTGTGAGTCTATTGCTCACAATATGAGTTCTCCTTCACCAGTCAAATCAAAATGAATAAAAAAGTAGACTGAAAGACGTTGCTTTTGTTTGCCGTTAGCCTGATCTTCCGGTTTCAAAGAAAAGGGAAAAACAAGTGACTTGCTTGTCATACTCAGCTACCTTTTATTTCTGTGTATTGCAAAAAATACTGAAAAAAGTAGCTCCACACTCCTCAGTCCTAACTTTCATTCAAACACAAAGTATGAAACACCCTGTGGAGGTATTTTTAAAAACACTAATATGCAAACAGTCACGTAGATAAGAATGGGCTTGAGAAAAGGAAATATACTATGTACCAGTTCTAAGTAGGGCTCTAAACATGCTGGACAGTCTGATTTTATAAAACTTTGATTATTACAACAAATAATTTGCCCTTTATGCACCTACCTAGTTTTACAAGAATTTATCCCTTGTAGAACCACTGTAATTATTGTTGTTTTGATTTCAAATTAATCCTAATACTGTTGTCTGGTGATGTTTTAGGAGCATTCAGTAATATATAACTTTGACACGTTATTGCTACCATCCTGCATAATACCATTAAAACACAGGCAATAGTGTCACAGAGGCTCGTGGTTAAATGTATTGCTCTTCATCCACTGGCAGCAGCATAGTACTGTAAACAGGAAATACACATGACTTTTTATTACATATGGATTCTGACATAGAAAAAATACACCAAAATGACAATCCACTATGCTTTCTTTATAAATTGTGCCATCATTTTCAGAATGGACAAGGTGTTCTGTCACTGGTTTCTTTTCTGATCAGCACCTTTGGTTCCTCAGCTTTTCATGTGTATTTTCATCAAATGCAGTGGGAGGAAAATACCCACAGGACTATGGTGGAACCTGCGGCCTGGATTAAATTTCAGAAAAATCCTACAAATGAACAGTTTAAAAAAATAAATGAACAATTCCTGGTTGAGATTTTGGATTATCCTAGAATTACCACTTACCTTTGATTCCCTTTCCAAGGAGTACTATATAAATACATGCAATAATACCTGTTTGTATGGTTGGCAAACATAAGGCATGAAATGTCATCTACAAAAGCTTATGGTGTATGAAATAGCAAACCTGTTGCTAACAGTATTTTATTTATACAGTAGAAATGTGTAAGGCAAACTGTTTTATGTGTTTCATGTTTCATTTATTTCAGAAAAAGTTGAAAGTTGTTCATATATTTTGTGTTAGGACCTCCAGGAAATTCAAAACAAATCAAATACTATCTTTAGAGATTACGTTGTCATTCATTGATAGATAAATGCAAAGTTGAAATGCACAATCACTGTGTCTGTGATTATGTAATTCCTTTGGAGAGCCAAACCTCTTTAAATGATGTGATTTGACAAACAGAAATGTGGAAAAAATTCATTTTCAGTCAGTGATCAATCTGCTGATTCATGTTTTGATTCATTTTCTGAAATGTTCACTTTATAAAATGGCAAAAATGATTGAAAAATGTTTACTTCAAGTTGCTAGATGTGCCTGAGCTGCCTATAAATGTGTATCCCAGAATGCAAAGTTATACATTTCAAGGTCTAATACATAGAGGTGGCACAACATTTTTCCAGATGGACTGAAATGAACATATAAAAGACTAAAGTTATCTTAATTTGCACATTATAATAATACCCCCAAACACACCCATCAAAACACCAACACTGTGACCCATGAGTTACAATATCAACAATATGATTAGAATAGTGTAAATATGTTCAAAAACAGATTTTTATCTTCCAAGGTTTAAATGAAATCACAAACTAGAAAAATCTACTTCTTAATAACTTTCTTCATTTTGTAGTTTTGCTGATTACATTTAAACTTTTCTGAGGAAGCACTGGGATGCAAGTCTGTAGCTAAAGTCAGCATATAGAATCAGTAGGTGGCCAGAATGAGGTAATAAAAAATTTAGCAGGAATACCACAACTCCCATTTTTGAGTCAAGCTTTCCATGTTCCATGAAAGACAGAACTTGTTTTGACCCCTTTAAAGTGCCTCTTTCATTTTAAACACATGTAGAAGCCTTTATGTGGTAAAAAGTCTAAAATGAACAAAAACATCTGGTATATTAAAATACAGAGTGCTACTATGTGACCTTCCTCATCCTCCAACAAAAAACAGCGCCCCCATCAGCAGACTCGAAGTGACGTATTTTTTTGGGCACATTGCTTTGTTACTAGTTACAAGGTACTTCTCTCTAAAAGTAACTGCGTTAGTAACAGAGTTAAAGCGTTATGAAAACGAATTACTCTGATTGTTCTGCTAAATGTTTAAATATGTCAGCTTTTAACAAACTTTCAAATTATCTGTATGTTCATTTATTAATTAAAACTGAAAAAAGGCTACATTTCATTAATAAATGAAAATAAATATTGTAGAGTAAATTAATTAGAAAAATCAAGGAGACTAATCTCAGGCTGATGGATGTTGTGACATCGTTTCCCAATCACCTCATTTTTGTGCGTTTGCGCTGTGTGCATGACTTGTGTTCGGCTGACTAACCAACGTCTCCCCTGACATTTTACTCTCTCGCCAATCATTATCGCTGGTTGGAGAAACAAGCTATGCAGGAAAATCGGCTTAAGTGAGCAGAATCATCATGAAATGCTATTATGTCTTGTGTAGACAACTTCTGGCTGGACCATGTCATGCTGCTTTATTCTTAGCTAGCACTAGTTCACAACAGAACATGGCTTACTCTACTCGAGCATATGCAGTTTCAACCATATTCCGCTACCTCCTCTTCACTACAGCAGCAGCACAATATAGTCTGAATAAATGTGAAACTTCGGCTCACCTCTGCTGTGTAATGTTAGCACTGCAAAGGGTTTCAGCATGATTTTCACCCCGTGTTTTAGACCCCAGTTTGTATTGAATTAGGCCACTTTCAATGTAATCCCCTTCATTATGGAGTGAGATATGTGTTTTTATTATTCAATCAAAAAAAAAGTTGCTTCAAACAAAAACCTTTACTTCAATCAAAAAAAGACATTTCAATCAAAGAAAAAAAGTCTTCAAATGCAAAAATAGATTTGAGGCAAATAAAAAATGCATTTGAATTCTTTTTTTGCTTTGATTGA
>JAVQJG010144949.1:0-10472 GCA_036024015.1 Craterocephalus amniculus
TGTAAAACTAATTGTATTCTATTTTGTAATAAGAAAAATGCAACAAATACCATCCATCCATTTTCTGAACCACTTAATCCATTGGGTCGCGGGTGTGCTGGAGCCTATCCCAGCTGTCAGAGGGCGAGAGGCGGGGTACACCCTGGACAGGTCGCCAGTCTGTCGCAGGGCCTCCTTGAAAACATTAACCAATAATCCTGTTTTTTCTCCTGCTATGTGATAATTATTTAATCCTGGTACAGTGTGTGTCAGTAGGTGGTTTGATGAGTCAGTATTTACATTACCTGACCTTTCAAACAATGACCATTTATAGCCTTTATAAGTAAATAAAGACAAAAAAACTGATTATTAAATATCTTGGGGTGACTGTGTTTTTGCATGGGGGACACTTTCACCTTCTTAAACTTAGTTTTACAGAACAAAAATCCACAATTATTACTTGTAAGTTAAAGACACATCTAAGGGAAGCTTAATAGTGAATAGCTGCAGAGTTAAAAACTAAAAGTTTATCCCACTTAATATTTGTTTCAACATCAACTTACTGACTTTATATTTAAACTGGGAACAACATCACAGCTGCTGTGGGTAAGATGGGACTCCATCTTCTTATCTTTTCCTCTCAATTAAAAAATTCTGTATACATTTTGATTCGACCTAGTCACAAGCAGACTCTTGCAAAAGTTGCGTAACTGAGAAGACAAAACCAGGGGATACTGCAATGAAACATGCTCAACTAAAGTTGCTTATCAGTACTGAACATAAGTTACACAGCTGGGACCCCAAGCTCAGCTCAGCTGAAAGAGTGGGAAACTATGTTTCTCTGCAGGCGAGTGCAGGGCAAACTATTTCTGGGGCTCTAGGCCTGGGAAAAAGCCCCAGAGCTGCTCAGGAAGCCTGGATCATAGCTCTGCACTGTAACCCCTCAGCTCCTCAGAGAGTGTGTATGGATATGTTGGACCACATCTGAAACGAACTGTAATCCAGCAAACAGAGCACTTGAGCATGTCTAAACAAGGAAATAAAAAAAAAAACAGCTTCTCAACGTGATGCCTTAACCATGTGACTTAAGTGTCTGAAAAACAACTGAAGTTTGAAAATATGCTGAGCTCTGGCTTCCCAGGAAACAATTCAATTCAATTTTCAATTCAATTCAGCTTTATTTGTATAGCGCCATTCACGACAACATTATCTCTTCACAGACAATCCGTTCGGGCCAGTCTGATAGTCATTTATTAAACATTTATTTAGACTTGTAACATAAACTACAAACTCAGTTCACTGACGTTACTATCCCTCTTACTGTTTCTGGGATACTGTATAGATACAGATAGTATTTTATGTGTGGCTGCCATGGATTCTTCAAAGTCAAATCTCTACATACATATATTTGTTCCATGTGCTGTGTTTAATAAGGTAATCTTAACAGTGACTGTGGATGGGAACACGAGGTTTACAATATGACCAGCAGATGTAAAAGGAGAAAAGACTCCGAGTGATCACACAAAGCCAGTTATTGTCTGTTCCTGTGATTCTCATTTCCAGAGGCAGGAGAGAAGAAGCACATGACATCAGGCTCAGTTAATACTAAGCAGTAAACATTTGCTTGATATAACAGCAGTAATCTGAGGGCAGCAGACCGTGCAGTCTATTGCTGTCTAACTGAAGATTTTAAACTGCACTATCAAAACAACTATATTCTCATATGTGTTTAGACACAGCAAAAATCTGTAAAAAGGAAGAAAGATAATCACAAAGTGGTTCAGCTGGGTTTTTGTTTTTTCACAAGTCAGCAAGATGTGCACGAGACAGAAACCATCCCAGTGAGCAGGTCTCTTCTCTTTACACTTGTTCAGCATTAACAAAACAGACACTTCCTTGCTTGCTGCCTTTACAGTAAAAGCATGATGTGAACCAGAACTCACTTTTTCATAGTTCTAACTGGCACTGATTTTGTGTTTTCAAGCATGGTGTGGTCCTTAACCAGACAGATGAGGTAAACCCATGCAAGCGCTGCCTCGAGGGAGCAGGGTGGTGCTGCTGACACAGACCGGTACATGTTTATAAATGGAACAAATATGGAACTAATAATGCAGTGAGAAAATAAATTCAGATGTACCGGGAACAGAAAGCTGCTGATAAAAGTTGTATTCCCCAAGACGGACCACAAAACCAAAAAGTTTCTCTTAAATGCGATAACACGCCCCAACCAACGCATTTAGACCTCCAGAGTCTTTGAAAGACTTTTCAACTACAGTTTGACAGATTCTGAAGATATGTGAACTGGACACAGAGTCCAATGTGATATTTCAGTATGATAGCAGCAGTCTGTCATGTACATAACCTGCCATGAGAGTGAATAATAAAAACACTCAGAAGTTATGTACATTCAAACAGCTCACTGTAAAGATTGCTCCTCCCAGATGTTTGAAGTTAGACAAGAAGCCTTTGGGGATCCACGTGGTATTATTTTTCATCCTTTTCCAACAAGAATGGAAAAAAGAAAAAAAACATCTGGACAGATAATTAGATATTTGGCATGGACGCCAATATGCACAGAAAAACATGGGTGATGTCATTCGTAGAAGCCATGTTGCATAACCCAACTGTAGTTTCTGCCACAGAGTTTGGGATTCATCTCTGCTTATAGCTGTACAGGTACAGTCATATTCTGCTGTGGTTGTGCAGTGATGGAGTTACTCAAATGGTAATATAGTAATCCGAAATAGTTTACTATATCAATCGCGTCAAAGCATGCTACATGCACATATGCATGCTCCGTGACAGCTTTATCAAGCGGTGTCATATACTGTACAAAACCTTTGCTTTTGCACACATTCATCTCCCTGAAGATTGATATAAAGAACAAAAGAACTTCACCTTAGTCAGCTTTGGCTCCTCCATATTCACATCTTTGTCTTTGGTTATAAAGTGGAGTCAAACCTAGTACACAAGCTTAACAAATTACAGCTCGCAAAATGGCCACACAGTCAAGTATCTTAAACATTTAAAATCAAATCTGAAATATGTAGCCTACATCAAGCCAAGGGGACAGATGCATAAACAATGTGTAGACATAAAAACTATGTTTATGCCTTTTTACTGGTATTTATACAGAAAGAATGTGGGACGAGTGTGTGTGTGTACCTCTCCTACATTTTTCATGTCTGCAGTTATTTTTATAGCAATGTAACATATAAGGCAGGGTGAAAAGGTGACAGGGTTGAACTTCTAAATATCTGCAGCCATTCATCACATTCAATCAGAATGGCTGAATAAAACTTGTTCAAAATCTACGACATAAACAAGACTGAATAGCCAAACACAATGACTGCAGTAAAAGGTGGCTTCCACCCACGTTTCACGTTCCACCCAAGTTTGTGATACAGTGTGACTGTGTGTTGACTTTGATTTGTAATCCAAACACGATCCTATAATCTGACTTTAATCTGTGAAATCCATCACTTTGTTTCTATCTATTCATGTTTTTAGAACTGAAACCAGCAAATAAAACAATTTTATTTTCTCGATTTCTCTGTCACAGTTTTACATTCGCTTCCTCTTTGCTGTTGCTTTCATTGTCATGTCTATCTAATTGCGGTACAAGTGATGTCTTGATATGAAAATGACTAAATAGGGAAGTGTTGCATTCATTCGTGGCTAACTATATCAATGGTTTTATAGTGTGTGTGTTTATAGTTTCACACATATTTAGATTACCAAACACAACCATACCTATGCATGGCTTTATAAACGTGTCAAAACTGATGTATATGCAGATTTATTTCTTGGTGTGTCCACACAGGTTCAGTCACACTACACTCAGTTTGAACATTTGGCTCATATCTATTTCAGGATTGTTGTATTACAGACTTAAAAAACTCAAAATTAGATTTTTGTTTCTAAGTGTAACTATAAAATTAATAATTTTGACAATAAGTTATGAAGAAATGAGAAATTTTAAGATTCTACAATTGTGACATCGGCCTTCACTGACATGCTAAAAGTGACTTGGTGGAGGGGGGTTGGCTTAATGGCACTTGAAGAGTAGAAACAGCTTGCAGCACTTATGTGTGTATGCACTCCTTTCTGCCAAAAAAGGAGAAAAGAATGGCCAACTGCCAAAATTACAAAAGGGTGGTGCAGGCGGTTTGGACTATCTCTTGTGCTAGGAGATCTGAAAGTAAGGTATAAAGTCGTGATGACAATGTGCTGTTTCTATTTCCACTGGGTGACTCCCTGTTCTCATTCTGAGACACTATACCCACAAAACTCAACATGATTAAAACTGTTCAGATGCCTAAAGACAACTCAAGCCAAACCAGCTTTAAGTGAGATGTGGACGTTCAATTCAGTCATGATGATTTGGTTAAGTTGTGTATACAGCTGTCACATGCATCAAATTATTGCATAACGTCTACGCAAGCCAGCAGCTTGGGTGTTTTTCTTTTTTACAGATAGTGGTCCTTGTTATCCCGTCTGTAGCTCCCTTTACACTTTCAGTATCTTGCTATAACATGCGCTACTATGGACTAAACTTTAAGAGGCTGAGTCTAACCCAAACAGGTCAGTGATAGAAAGAGTCAAAGTACACTGTGTGGTTTCAGAGGAAACACAACAAATACCTTTGTTTAGAGAAAAAACAATTCAAAATAAAAAGCAATAAAGAGTTTGGGAGGTTTTATGAACCATTTCATTGGTCATAAACGTACAACTATTAAATCAGAGCACAAACCTCTACAACAGGACAACTTAATCCATAATCTTTCATACCGACACCCTCACATCCAGTCCTGCAAGTGTTTTCTACCAATCACATGTCATGGCTTTGAGGCTGTACAGCAGAGCTAATTAAATTAAATTAAAGCTACATGTCTTGAGACTTTATTTTGAAGCAGAAAAGGTTTTCTTTGTCAACCAAAGCACATTATGTGAGTTTGGCTTGAAAAACATGCTGAATCGTCTTCCTCATACAGTAGAAAGGACATTTTCGAAGCCTTCTTGGAATTTTGAAAACCTGCATTATCTTCTTATTATTATCTTTTATAACTGCTTTGCATTTTAGTTAAGCAACTCTCCAATGAACATGGTTAAAACCTCAGCGGAAAATAAAATTTGTTCATCATCGTGCCACGAATCTGGGGAAGTGATGCAAAAGTAAATTGGATAAAGCACAACTAAGCAGTGCCACAAGTGATCTACAGTGAAGTTGACCTTTATAAGTGTTGTGTATACCTGTCACAGCAGCAGAAGTTCAGTTTGCCAGAAAGCCAGTTCTTGCTTTCACAGCATAATTCCCACTGAACGTGTTGTGCAACAACAAGAGACAGACTGCAGTGACTTCAGCGAGAACATAAAGAAACCAATTTCCTAATAATGTCCTTTGGGATATTTAAAGTTCTTGCATCAGAACACCACGCAGTCAAAGTATGTGGACACAATGTTGAAAATGTGCTAAGGGATGTTAAAGACAGATAATGTTAGAAAAATCTGAAAAATCTGAGTTTTTAAATGTTGCATGAGATGCTGATGATTTGTTTTAAATGCACTTGTCTTATCATGGTTATTTCAATAAAAGACAGAAAGGAAAAACACCCCTATCATGCTTTATACTTAGTAAAGTGATCAATGCATCCTGCCCCGAAACATTTGTACAATACAAGAGCCAAAGTGTGTGTAAAGGGGTTCATAATCATGCTGTCACAATGATGTACTGCTGCAAGGCAGAAGGGGGGGAAACTAACTCATTAGTGGAGTGGTTGCTGCAGACTGTTATTGGTCTATTAGGTTTACTATGCATTACATAATAAATGTGCTCACCATATGGTTGGCAAGGAAATCCCAAATATTCACTCCTCCAGCTGTGGAGTGGCTGTTTTTCCATCAAAGGAAAACCACCACGCCACAAAACACACATCTACACAGTGGAAATCCTCAGGTGCAAGTGTGCACTCTCTGCAGCAAAACTTTCCAGTTTGCAGCCGATTAGCAGCGTGTTGTTCCAGCGTAGGAAACATAAAAAAATGGAATTTCCATTAATTAGTATTTCTCTGAGAACTACGCAACATTCACCACTTTTCCTGTCGATAGAAAAAGGGGACTATGAATAAAACTACTGAGAGTCTTACAGAATAAGAGACTGGAAAAATTAAGAAGGCTTATTTACCGAGGGCAGGGAAAGAAATCACTCATATACTAATGACTGTGCCCTTTCTGCTCACCAGGTGAGCATGACTTCGCTTCTTTACCAAATACTGATCGACTTCTAGCAGTGTTACGGTCAGATATCTCCTCACCAAAACCAGGTAGAAGCATTAAGTTCATTACCCACCCAGCACACCCTTCCATCCAAATGCTATGGTGACTGCAAAAAAAGAATATATCTGTTGGTCAGTAACAAGGTGGTAAAACATATACAACAATGACAAGGCTGCCACATCTGCATCTTTTGATATCAATTAGTGTAGAAAAGTTGTGAAATACAAATGGTTTTATTTTGATGTTATTCTACATCAATTGTAGATTTATCCAAGATATTTCATACTGTTTCACACTAAACTGCAATGCTGCTCGGTTCTTTACATTACAACTCAAAGTAATAATTTTACCTCACTTTTTCTTCGGATCACGGTCCAGTAGGCATTTCATGCACAGTAAGATGTTAAACTTTTCTATCTCTTTCGGTGATTGTGTCACAAATTCTAAATTAACTGAACTGACACCATCTGTAAGTCACTTCAAAAATCATTTTGACAGGTGATGCAGAACACCAGAAAGAACAGAAAAACTGTAATTTATACATAGAAGATTTAGTCTTAATTAGATTTTTCAGTGTCCAGTTACTTTTCAGTTACATTTTTGGTTTAATTTGACCATCTGGAAAGAGAAGAAGAAAATATGTGTTTGAGCACAACTTAATAGGAATTCAACCTGTACTACACTACAGTGCTCTACTGTTTTTACAAGAGAAGATCCAAAAACATAAATTAGAAACTTTTGCAACAAAGTCTAGTCTAGCTAACAAATACAGGAGTATTTGACCTCCAGGCAGTTGCATTATCTGAGTGTGTTAGTCCGGTCTGACAGTCCTTTTTTTTCAGACCAACATGTTTACATATCCAAAGACCAGTTTTAGTTCAGTGTCATGTAAATGTCATTACAGCTTGTTGTTATACAGATCCAGTTTAAATAAATCAGTATAAATAACCACTTTCAGTAGTTAAAAGCATAATCTAGATCCCAAACTTACATCCTGAAAGTGTGGGAGAGCTTTCTTGCATTACTTCCCTGCAGCCTAGTATGCTGTGAAGGAAAGTAACTGGGTGTTTCTGAACTTCCCACATGACATTAAGTAATATTAAAAGGCTGAAAGAACCTATTCAACAATAAATAAAACATAGGAAGGAGGCCACAAAACCTGTGAGCAAACATTACAGAAAAAAAGGGAGGGAGGGGTGGGGGTTGGGGGGGAATCCTTCTATACCATGCAGAGGTGGGTAAAGAATCTGGCTTTTCAAAGGAGAGAGAGAGAGGATTAAAAAGGGATTCAACATACATAAGCTGCGGAAAATCACTAATGACATTCACTCCACACATTCGCGGCACACACTGGCTCGTGACAGATGATCTATCATATTTCCTTCCTTGTACACTGCTCACTTGTTATGAAATTTGCCTTAAAAACACTGAGGCTGAGTGGTGACAATGTGTGTCAATGCATATGTGAGTGTGTGCGTGTGCGTAAAATACCATCCATTAGAAAGTTTTAAAATAGCAAGTGGTATCCAAAAAAAAAACTCTTAACTTAAAGTGACAGGTATGATGTAGCTTGTAGGAATCACGATGGAAAAAGCAGATTCTAAACTTAAGAGGAGTGAAACGGCTGCACAAACAAGCCCTCACAACTTTAAGGTTATCGCAACATGACGCAGCATCAGAAACACGGTAGATTCACCAGAGTACCTCTGATGTAATGCTTCAGTTTCAGCCACACCATGGCAACACAAAACCACCGCGAAATGTCAAAAACATCTGGCTAACAAGTACAGGCAAGTACAGGACTAGTACGCTTGGAGTCAAATAGTTTCTACCTCCATCCTGGGGAATGCGCCAGAGATCGTCCCCTCCTGCTTTTTCTTTTTCCTTCGCTTCGGCTTTTTGGAACAAAGTGATCGCTGCTTGGTGAGGACAGTGAGACAGAGAGCAGCGCTGTGTTTATATCTGGAGCCAAATCAGCCTCATGGACGTAGAGGAGGAGGGGCGCGCAACTTTACGCGCATAAGTAGCAACAAGACTGTGTCAATGAGCTGTTTGCGCACAAGAAACTTGCCGGGATGAGTTTCTTCTTTTTCAAACTGTACGTCTTGTTGAAAACATGTAATAAATTCTTCCTTCTCTTTAGTAATGTTTAACATCATTCGTTTCCTGTGATATGAAATGCAGTGTTTCAGTAAATTTAAAATAACAAAACTTGATATACTCAAGCACACTGACATTTGGTGTCTTGAAAGAAAAACACAAGAAAGCCTGAAAAATGTGTTGACTCTGACTCCACCTAGTATTAACCTTTTCTCCCTCGCAGGGTGCAAAGCCATTTGTGTGGATGCACAATGCATATATGGACTAAACAAAAATGAAATGCTTCTCCCATCATAGCTTGATGTTTGGCCCCATGCAGCTCACAAACTATCATTTGTGTTTTTTCATTCAGTTTACTTTTGGTTTCACTTTGTGTTCAACTAAAATTTTGGTGAAATTGAAGCATTTCAGTGGTTATGTGTAAGAAAATATCCAGGTTCATCATTTGACCCACTGGAAAACACTACTGTACTTCACTGAATCAGATAATGGACTATTGTGCGGTATCTTAGAGTAGCCATGCTTGAGAAATAGATTTCCATGTCATTATCATCAAGTAATATGCTTAGGTAGACAGTTATCTTAATGAAACAGAAGACAAGTTTCATGAGATAACACGATAAATTAACTTATGTGAAAACAAGTGTGCTTATCTTGAGATAACAAAATAATTGACACGTCATCTCAAGATTACCATCAAAATGAAGAATTGCTGGCATGGCCACTCTCATTGTCCTCCCACTGAAGAAATCATATAGGTTGGTGTTCATGTCCTTAAAGGCGCAGCATGCAACAAAATTAAAGATCAATGACAGAAAGGTGTAAGATATTCTTCATAATGAGTTATTAATATTTCCTTGCAATGGACCCATGTACATATGGGAGCTGCCATATTTGTTACACAATTTTTACTACTTTGTTTCTAAATAGACAAATAACTCTGTGGGAAATGAAAGCCATCTGATCTTTAAAACTACACCATCAACTTTGTTTAAGTGGTGCTAGAGTTCTATTTGGGACTTTTTCTATATCTTTCTCTGTTCTTTCTTTTTACTTGTCCTCTCCTCCTCCAATAATTACATTACATTAAACGACCACAGGGTGCGTTCAAAACGGCTGTATGTTTGGTAGTGAAATATTTATGCTCTGCTGCAACGTCACACAGCGCTCGGACAGAGAAAGTTGCAAAGTTTGAATTGTGCATTTTGAAGGGCACTATGCCATCAAACAAATCAGAAATTAAAAGTTTTATACTTAGAAATGTTATATAGAGCATCTTTAAAAGGCACATAGAAGAACACTTTACACATGTACTCATGTAATTACCTTTTACTGCTGTCACTACTGCGCCTGAGGATCCACTTTCGGATGAAAACATGTTTATGGTTGGATGAATTTTGGCCACTGATAGGCAGTGTTCATTCACAGTTGTGCTTGGCATTTGGAGTTATTTCTACTTCACCACTATATGTCAATATGTTTTGAAAACTGCACCTTTAAATCAAAAACATCCTGCTTCCCACAAGCAATGGAAAATAGAAAAGGATGAAAGTGGCGATATGAACGATGGAGCACTATGTGACATGTGTTTAAGGCCAACATAAGAAAACTTCGGAGCCACAAAAAGAAACAGCAACTCTTAACAAGGTTCCTTTTTCACACCCTTGTTGGATTTAAGAAACAAAATCTCTTGTTTGGGGTTTGAAAATGTTCATGATGGTTATAATTAGAGTTGTTCCGATACTGGTATCCGTATCGGAAATGCCTCAGATACTGCCTAAAATTCTGGTATCGGTATCGGCGAATACTGGAGTTCAGGTAGCGGTGAGTACTGCAGTTCAGGGTGCAATTCAATACCACATAATTTATGAAAATAAGTAGGCCTATCTATTTACTGACTAGCTCTATTAACTCTGACACAGTTCTTTTTTATTGTTCTTAAAACAGTTTCACTGTGCAGCCGTCTGCAGCCTGCTGTTTTAGACGGTTAGAAAAGTTTAGACAAAGAGCTAATAGTAATGATGTCAGCGGTGTGGCAGTATTTCACACTGAATACTCCCACCAGCAAGACTAAATTTGAAGATGAATGGCTTAAGTTTGTATTCATTCATGTTTTA
>JAVQJG010144963.1:0-34905 GCA_036024015.1 Craterocephalus amniculus
TGTACTCCGTGATATAGTCCTCTCCGAAGAATGAAACCATTGCATCCACCTGTTTCACTCTTTTTGCGGGACTCGTCATAAACGCGCACCGTCACCTGAAACTGCGTGGAGACCGGACAGCAGATCTCTACACTTTCCGTGCACAGCTACCTTAACCTCATCGTGCATGTGGCGTGGATCCAAAAGGATGACACGAAGGCTGCCTTGTGCGCGGTGCCGGTATTTTCAGGTTTCATTCAGAGGTGAGAGACTATCCACTGTCGTGTGTGAAATTGAATAAGGGTCAAGTGGACAATCAAAATCTAAATATTTTATTTCCTCGACATGTCAACACTCTTATTTTTTTGTGGATTGTCAGTCGTTTTGTTGACAAAAAGTCCCATCCCTACTTGCCAACTTGAGCAAATAATATGACATCCATGCGTTCAAAATACCCCTTTCTATTTCAAAACTACCTCTGCTGTAGGACTTCTACCTGGCTTACAAGGATTTTCTAGTTTCTGTGAACTACATTACAAAAAAAACATGTTTTTGGATTGGAGAGGAGAATGTTGAAAAATGGGAAAAACCATCCAGCCAAAGTCTGTCTATCGACTTCCAGCTGCCATTTGAAACCGAAAAAAGAAAGTGACATTGAAGATTCAGAAACAAGCCCATATGCCTCAAATTTAAATTGGATGTCTTCTACAGCTCATTGCACATGACGTTTAAAAAAGGCATCAACTTCACGCAGAGTTAATCATCTTTGAACAGCGAAACTCTGCGTCAGAATCTCATGAGAGTTTTTGTTTTGCATGTTTTATAATGTAATATTCAATTAATTCACATTATTCTGGAACTCAACTGTAGTTGTGCTTAGTTCTGTCATTTTACTTGTCATTTCCAAAGATGGAAATGACAAGTAAAATTTGAATGCATTCAAAGTTGCTTTTTATTTTTAAAAGTTATGCATGTTCCTAACAATAGACCCCCATGTTATCTTCTTACCTTATGTCATTTTTCTTTATAATCAAAGAAATCTGACATGGATTACTTTATCTGTTTTTTTGACGGGAATATTTCCTTCACACCTGCACTGCAACTGAGAGATGCTAATGTGCTATTTACGCTGATTGTTTCTATGTTTTGGACTTAATCTTTTATGAAAAGTATTGGGGGAGCTTTATTGCGGCATTTTGAACAGCAATTAATTGTGACGTCTCTAATAATAACAAGTGGCATCTCTGTGTTTTTTTGTTTGTTTACACAGGCAGCGCTTTCATGGAGCAAGTTGGAACAGGAACTCATTTCCACTCATCTCATCTCCTTTCACCACCAGCTCACTGTTAAGCCCGAGCCATTTTGGTGAGTCACATTTGACTTCAATTCTTACGACCACTGATAAAAACACTGCAGTTTAAAATTTGCTAACATGTGAAGGTAACGTGTTTATTCACTGCTGTATATATACTATACTCTTAATATACTATAATATACTATAAAACAGCTGTCAAATAGGTGTCTACTGTAGTGGACAATATGCATGAAAGGCTTAAAACATAAAAAATACAAAATGACCATAATGGAGGCTTTAAATTTACATAATGGCTGAAAATGTCAATGATTTGTTAAAAAGGACACGTCTGGATGCTTTGATATGACAGGTTGCATTTCAAGCCATTTGTCTCTTGTAGTATTTCAGGGTGTAGTCTGTGCTGTCACGTGTCCCAAAGGAGGAGAGAAGCGAAGCAGTAGATCATCAACATCCAAAGCTCCCACCAAAGAGTCTCTACCCTCCAGAAGATCTGGACGCAACAGTAAAACTGAAGAGGAGACTCCTGCGCCTGAACCTGCTTCCCCTCCACAGTCCAATTTGTCCGACTCGGATTCCTCGGCTGGCCAACCCAGCAAGCCCGGCAGGACTTCTAAGTTGCCAGCCAAGAGGAAGGGGAAGCGTGTAACGAACCGAAAGGCCAGCGGCAAACGGAAAGCTGCTGCCAAGAAAAAGCCCTCTCCCGAAGTCGTCAGCAGCCCAGTCGCAAGTGAGGATGAGGAAGGGAGCGATGTTGGTGAGAACAGCGAGAAGGTGGAGCAGGAGGAAGAAAGCAAAGATCAGCAGGACGAAGAGAACTCGGAGGAGCAGCTGAATGATGGCGACAGTGGCCTGGCAGAAGAGCAAAGCCGATTAAACTCTGCAGATGAGAAAAGAGGTGCGCGGTCTGTGAGCAGCGACGGGGTGCAGGACGGTAATGAGAACCAGGAAGAATCCGGTGAACAGCAAGAAGAGAAGGCCGATGTAGGAACCGATGACCTCTCCTGTCTGTCGGGATCGGCTCCTAACTCCCCCGCCTCCTGCTCTGAGGGCAACCAAACCAAAACAGAGGAAGAAGAAGAGCCAGCCAGCCCAGTTTCCTCTGGGAAAAATGAATCTGAGAAAAGGACTTCACCATCCCCTTTTGACTCGCAGAACTCTTTAGAGGAAGAGCACGAATCTCCTCCATGTGACAAGCAGGAGCCGGGCGATGAGATGGAGATCGATGCAGAGTCAGAAGAAGACGATGAGAAACCTTCAGAGGAAGTGACGGCTGAATCATGCGAGAACTTGACGCAGGCGAGTTCCTCCTCTGCTTCAGAGTCTGAGGAACGTGTAACCGACTCGGCAGCCAAGGCCTCGGAGGACACGGATGAAAAAATACATAAATCAGAAGAATGTTTTGGCGCCAAGGACGATGTCATGTCCAAAGATGACAGCGGGTCCAAGGATGAAAGCGTTTCCAAAGACGCATCCAAGGACGACACAAATGTTGTCCCCATGGACTGCAGTTCCCCGCTGAGTGAGCAGGGGAACAACTCCCTGCTGAATCCTCCGAGCGAGAAGGCTTCCCCCGCTGCTGAAGAAGCTCCTGCTGCTGCCTCAGAGCCTCCAGGACGTCAAGATGGCCAGGACCAGCGGGAGAGGGAAAGGAGCCAAGAGAGGAAGAATGGCAAGCAGCGGCGCTCTCGCTTCCACTCGCCGACCTCCACCTGGTCTCCCCAGAGGGAGTCTAAGAGAGAATCGTCCAGGCGCTCGCGGTCGAGAGAGCGCGATGGCAGCCAGTCAGGTCGGTCTTCACGAGCTCGGAGCAGAGACCGGGATAGGGAGCGGGAACGAGAACGAGACCAAGAAAAGGACAGGGAAAGGGAGCGAGACAGTGAGAGAGACCAGCATAGACGGGACCGCAGCCGAGAAAGGAGGAGGCGACGATCCAGGAGCCGATCCCGGTCAAGATCAAGGTCTCGGTCTAGATCTCGCTCCAGAACAAGGTCGTACAGGCGAGCGGCCAGTCCAGAGCGCCCTTCATCCAGAGAGCAGTCTCCCCCCAGGAAGGAGCGCAGAGGTGGCTGGAGGTCTGGGCCCGACGGCTCCGGTTCTGAGGGACGGAGGTATCCCGGAGGGCCCGGTCGGTTTGAGAACGGCGTTCCTTCTGAAAGTTCTCCAGATCGCCAGGGCTGGTCGGAAAACCCCGACTGGGTCACAGAGAAGACGCGAGGCGACGCTGAGAGCAGAAACCGGGACTCTGGTTTCAGCGGGGGCTCGTCTTGGGACGACCACCAGAAGAGCAGCAGAAACGGAAGAGAGCCGCGAGGCCCGGGCGGCCGCAGCGGAAGAGGAGGCGGTGGCAACCGTAGCTTCTACAACCAGCAGGAAGACGCGGCCGAAAGCCGCTGGCAGCCCAGAAACAACTTCTCAGGTACAGGCAACAATTCAGGGAACGACTCGTACAGCCGCTTCAATGAAAATCGAGGCGGTGGCAGGAAGAAGGAGTCTGAGCCTGGAGACTCTATGCTGGACAGATCGGGCTGGTCCTCAGCATCCAGCTGGGCTGTCAGGAGGACGCTGCCTGCAGATGTGCAGGACTATTACTCCAAGAGGGAGCGAGGAGGAGCGGGCAGCTGGAACAGATCAGAGGAGGAGCAGCAGCCAGCAACAGCCGCAGCAGCAGCAGGTTCATCTCAAGTTAAATCCAGGCCGCTTGGTTTCGTCATCATGGCTGCAGCAGTCTTTGCTTACTAACTGTGTGTTTGTTTTCAGATCCACCAAAAGGCGATCCTCCCACCCAGGCAGTCCCGGGCAATGCGCCGGTCCCCGTCATGAACGTGATTCCTCCTCAGCTCAACGTTCTTCACCATCACTACCCCATCCAGACCCTCCAAGGTGCCCTTCCTGTCAGCCTGCAGCCGGCAGCTCCCTATGCCATGCCTCCTCAGGTCCCCATGCACCTCCATCCCGCTGTGCCACTGCTTCAGGTGCCTACTGTTGGTGCACAGGGCCTCCCACCCCCTCCCCCGCCGCCGCCCCCCATGCAAGCAGGCAGCCAGACGGCAGCGGCTCAGCCTGATGGCTACACCACACAGGTACGACGCTTCCACGTACAGGTACTACTCGGAAATTATGCTGGAAAAGTTGTTTTAATCAGGCAATTCAACATAAAAGGTGAGACCAGTAAATTTTATGTACTAAGTACAGATGCAAGGGTTTACTTTCAGAGGCCTGACATTTTTTATTTTAAGCAATATTCTAATTTTATGATTTTTTTAATTTGAGGTTTTCTGAAGCTGCAAATCCTATTCTGCAAAATATTAACAAATAAAAGCTGAAATATATAAATTTTTATACTAATTTCCTATATATGTTCGGACTAGACGATTATGGAAAAAATAATCACGATTATTTTGATTGATATTGAAATCATAATTAATATACATGATTATTCGTTGATTTAAAAAAAATTGTTTATTGAACCAAAAAAACCAAACCTCAAATATAACTTTTTTTAAAAACACCCTGAAATAAATTAGAAACAAATAAAGGAGTCAGATAATGATATATTAAAATAATAACAGCAATTAAGCAATGAATAGCCAGTCTGTTCTAATTTTAATAAATAAAAATAATTAACCACAATCTACATGCACTCCTGCAAAACTTAAAACATGCAAGAAACGACTAACAACAGCCAGAAACAAAACCCAAAGTACTCTAAGGTTCTTGAAAGAGATGAATTACAGTGGTTTTATAATCGTGAGAAGGCAAAATGGAAATCGGAATTTTCCAGCCCTAATATATGTACATTTCATCTTTGAAGTGAAGGCACTGGTACTAGTCGGAAAATTAGAATATCTTGAATAAGTGTGCTGCATTTTTGTAACATCATTTCAAACATGGAATGTACATATATAGACAAATAGCATGAAAATCTATATATTTCTGCTTTTATTTATTTATATTTTGCTGATTAGGATTTGCACCTTTTAGAAAACCTCAACTTAAAAAACTAATGAAATTACAATATTGCTTAAAATCAATGAAAAATGGATTTTAAATACAAAAATGTCTCTGACACTAAACTCTTGGATCTGTACATAAGATTTTTTGGTTTTGCGTTGAATTGTCTCAATTAAAAACAACTTTTCCAGTATAGTCTAATTTTCCGATTACTACCTGTATAGTCAGGACTACTAGGAATGTTGTTTCTACCATCCTTACTTCTTTGACTCATTCTAGATGGCGAGCACTGTTGCTTATGGGAAACCTGCCATTTTTCCCACACCAACCAAAGCGGGCGTTGGAGCAGTAACCCAGGGCCAGTCGGCTCTCAGCCAGGTGCTGCCTTCCTCCACAACCCAGCCCAGCCAGCATAACAAGGCCCAAGCCGACAGCTCCAAAAAGGAAAAGGTACAACACGGCTAACCCCGTCCGACTGTCAAACCCATCAAAATCTGTCTTTGAAGGTTTGTTTTCAGCTTTTTTTAACACCTTTTCCTGTTTATGCTTCAGAAACAACAGATCCAAGAGAAAGCTATAAATGAAGTGAAGACAGCCATCAAACCCTTTTACCAAAAGAAGGAAATCACAAAGGAGGAGTACAAAGAGATTGTCCGCAAAGCAGTAGAGAAGGTACACACGATGCTGGATTATTTATAGCATCTTAAACACCCCTGAATATGTTTAAGAGCTAAACAAATCTGCTAAAGTTTAACTTATTTTATCTTGGGAGGGTTTAGCAAACCATCAGACTTTTTAGCCGCTAATATTTACCACGAATGACCGAACCTGTCTCCCTCAGGTATGTCACAGCAAGAGCGGGGAGGTGAACTCCAGCAAAGTGGCCAACCTGGTGAAGGCCTATGTGGACAAATACAAACATGCCCGCAAGAAATGACCTGCCGCCCTGCTGCCGGGGAGGCCGCACCCTCACAGACCTGTTCTGCTGCTCAAGTGCAATTTTCTCCTGCTGGAATTTGGCCTCCATATTGAAAGATGGTGGAGAGCCTGTGTTTTCTTTTTTTTGATATCTACCTTTTATTGAATGAAGTTTTTTTTTTTTCTATAGATTTTCATATTTTGTTAGAAAAGAACGACCCAATCAGAAATTGTAATGCAAGAGCCCTTTATTTTGCATAGATGACATGACTGGGGAATCTACTGTATAGCGCTCGGTGAACAATGTCAGATCCTGTAGTGGAGAGCCCCTCCCAGGGGTGCCCACTGGTACATTTTCCCTTCTGTGGCGTCCTGATTTCAAGCTTGTTAATTGAAAATTGTCAATGTCCTTTTTTTTAATATTATAATATCTCATCCTACAGACTAGTTTAAAAAAGTGCATTGCCTTTATTCATTTCTCTGACCCAATGAGGGGCTGGAATCTGATGACTGTGATTGTAATCAGGGCGCTGATTGGCCGTCTTCCAATCGGCAGTGAGAGTATCATATATGGTCCCACGGAGGGGAGGGTAGTTCAGGTGAAAATTGACCCTTGCCCCCTTCCTGAATGTGTAATAAATATCAATGTCTGTACATGAATTGTGCAAAGTATCCAGATAGTAGTGTAATAAATTAGCTGCTTCCTAATGAGCTGGTTGTCAAAGGCAGTGCCTGACAAATTCCCTGCAAGGATACCTACCACCTAATGTTTGGTCACATCAATGAGCCCCAAGGCGGGTTCAGATTATGCTCAATACCTTGCCTTTTTAACAATTTTTGAACATGTTGGTGTTGAATTTGTGCTCATTGGAATGAAAACTGGAGTGATGATTGAAGGGACTGCACACTGACACATGCTTTTCTGTTAATATGCCTAATTAGTCCTCATTTATAGTGGATGTACTTCCATAACCTCATGGTGATAGGCCCTTTTCCTTGAAGACAAACATCTAAGTAATAACAATTATGGTTGAGTTATGTTTTTTCCTGCTCCAGTATGAGGGTCGTGGGATTTTGCATGTTGGCCTTGTTGGACATTTAGTAGGAAAAGAGCCATTAGCACAGCACTGAACAAAATGAGTCATTTTGCTGCTTGTTGAAGCAACTATTTTGATACGAGTTACATCCTCGTCACAAAGCCAGTTTTCTTGCCCTTTATGAGGCAGGGGAGGAATTAGTAAGCCTGATTCGAAGATGTGATCGAGAGTTATGATTCAAAGCTCTAGAAAATCAAGTAAATGGACTTTACGAGAAGATTTTACTTAAGTAAGTTATGCTTTAAGGCATAATGATAAAATCTGAACTATAATGTCTTTGAAACTTCCTGATTTGCAACATATGTGGCAGTAGCACTTAATTGGATTTTGGATGTTTGTGGCAGATGTCTCAATTTGTGGAGTTTCCTCATGTGTCCACCAGGGGGCAGCGTTGTCAAAGACTGACAGATGATGCTTATTTCTAGTACTTGGGGAATAAATTGCTGTTATATCATGGCTTTTATTTCTTTGAAAGCATAAAGCAAAAAGTGATTAAACTATTGCACATCTTTATCTTATTCTGTCAGATACTTGATACGGCCAACCAAGGGCAAAGAATGGAAAATAATTCAAAAAGCCAATTTCTTTTATTAAGTTATTGTTTTTTTCCCCCTCCAATTCACGGCAAGCAGGATGATGGTTTGGCTACCATGTTGTTTCAAACATATTCTCTAGAGCAGAGTTTAAAGAAATTCAGGAAATGAAGCTTTTTGGATGTAAGGTTCCACTTTAAACTTGTGAATTTCATTATTTTTTATGTGCTTATAGCTGAATTATAATTGCTCTTCTAATTAGTTTTTTTTAACATCAAGATTTACACAATTTCGATGACACAAGACACAATGAGCGCCATAATACCAAGTTCTTAGTCATGTTTGATTTTTATTTATGGACATTAATTACAGGATGTACATAGTGTTTCATTGAAACAACAGTGTAACACTGGTGGGCAAAGCCCTCTTTGCTCCTGAGGTCGAGTTGATGTAACATTTAACGGAGATGTGCGAAATGATCATTTTGCGGATTTCGTGTTTGTATTCGGGGGGGCCAAAGAAATGAAAGACTGCTGCGGTATGAGTAGCTTTAACACATTTCAGTTTTCTACACTTAATCAATACAATATGATCACTCAATCAGTCTCAATGGAGATGAACAGCTAAAGCTCCGGTGTATTGGAGCAAAATCTGCATTCCGAATTTACCAATCTTGGGCCTTTTTTTTCAAATACTACAGCTCCAATGCATCATTGTTTAAAAAAGGGAAAATAAAAAAAACAAAGCGTATTTACACAATAGATATATATATATACACAGATATATACATAGAACATTATATAAATATAGTAAAATAGATTAAATTACATGATTTCACGGTCTCCCATAAATAGACAAAAACAGTTTGGTGATGTGTTAAGTGTTGGAAGCACAGTGCACCGTCTGATGACAGGCTCTAGACTCGGCCACGCCGAGAACTCGTGTTCTTGGTTGTGAATCGTTTTGAAAGCACAAAACCGTGCAACAACACATAAAAACACTCAAGACTCAGGCTCCGATGTTTGGTCGTGTGTTGAAAAGCTCGCCTGACTTCTTCTATGTCTGTTTTTGTTCTTTTCTTTGCAAGTCTAACAGGTATGTTACAACCACCGCATGTGGTCAAATTCAAAGTATTCTCCCACAAAGAAAAAAATTCAGTCTTCCCGACTTGTGAGAGGGGAGGTGAACCTGGGAGGCTCGGCGGCCTCCTCAAAGCAGTAGTGTTGTTGCTGCACGCGCTGTTCCATCAAGCAACAGAGAGCAAACTGAGTCCTTCATGTGAAATACTCTGCTGTTCTGAAAAGGCAGGTTCTGTCGACTGATAGATAAGTTGATTTTATAAGCAAGGTCGCAGTACCTTATTAGAAATACCGAACAGGCTGCATTTTAGGCCTCACATGTGAAAACTGACACGTGTGCTAAACTTTTAAGTGCTTTTTCAATGTACAAAGATGCTTTACAAATACATTTTTGGCAAAGTAATAAAAAAAAAAAGGGATAGACTAAAAATAATCGTAGAAAGTATATAAAGTATCCTGGAAAAGGATAAAACTTTCAAGTCATAAAGCCTTTTTGTCAGTTTTTCAGGAAATTCACAGACCACTATCAGCAGGAGCCGGCATAGGCTAAACTCTGCAGTCACAGCTACGCTGGCGTACAGGCAACCCCGTACCTGAGCGATGGTTCGATTATTTGACTGTGTCATCTCCGGGTAAGAGGCACGTTCGCGTGTTTGTTTTTCGACTGTACCGTAACTATTGGAAAAAAAACGACAAAAAATAAAGAGAAAGCACAAACAGCAATAAAAAAGTTGCGATAAAAAGAAGAAAAAAACAAGTAAAACACCATCTTTGTGGTCTAGATTAGAACAGCGTAACTGTACAAAGTTCAGGTACATTCTCTTGGAATGGCATGGTCTGTTGCTCAGGAGGTCAAAGCTGAGCATCAAAGTCAGTTCTTTGTGTTTTTCTTCATTATCAAGTTTTGATCTTGGTTGCGCAGTTGTCACAGTCCAGCTCCAAGAGCATCTTCTCCTCCAGCAGGAAAGCTGTTATTTTTAGTGTTTGTCAGCTACTCCAGCATTTTGGATCCAGTCGTTGATGATAAGAGTCATGCTTAAAACCATGACCAATACCCCACATATCAGGAAGAGGAGGGCCTGGAGAAGAAAACAGTTTCACAGTTAATATGATGAACCTAAGAAATGCAAAATGAAAAATCTTTTTTTAACAGACTTTGTAACAAAGAGTGAATAACTCCTTACCCCAATCTTTTGCACAGATTTCATGGGCTCCTTCTTAACTAGTTTGATGTAGAAAGCCGAGGGCAGGATGAAGATGAGCATACCAGCAGCAGAGGCGCCTGGGGAAGGAAGCAAGCAAAGTTTTAGCCACCAAAGTGTGTTATTGTACAATTAAGACATCAATTTGCATTAAATACACGGAGATGCTCACCAATAAAGCCAAAGATATCTCTGATGGTGGGGACAAAGATGACCAGGGTGTTGGTGGCAGCCAGCAGAACCACAGTGATGATGGTGTGACGGGCCCAGCTGAAGTCCTTAGATGCGCACAGGAGCTGGTTGATCGAGGTACGAATCTGCACAACACAAAACAAAGTGTTTCCTAATATACCTGCAATTCTTACTGATGGTTTTCATTTTATGAAAGACTTGATTTTATTCTATTTTCACACTTACAGGGAAGAGAACCACGGGGACGGTGAGGGTGACGGCGGTCAGCACGGCCAGACGAACGATCAGCAGCAGCACGTCGTGCTTGTAATACTTTGAGTAAGTGTGCAGCAGCTCAGGCTCCACGTGGACTGTAGGGAAACACATCAGAGACGGCTTGAGTTACAGACAGCACATTTATTAATGGGTCAGTTAATAAAACACCCGTAGCATTTTTACCTTTCAACTGTAATTTGTATTGTGTGCCAATTAGCAAATGTTAGCATGATATAGTGGCCCAGCAAGCCAATAAGTTAGGCTAATCCAAGTTAGGCTAAGCACATATGAAAAAATTAAGATTTTACTAGAACCAGTAGACAATTTATTCAGCATTAGGTTGACCTTTTAACTTTTTCATCTATAATAAGTTCAAGAGAACACTTGGACTTTAGTGAAGGGCTGTGTTAGCATTGTAGCTGTGTAGCTTATAAGCTAATAAAAACAAAAAAGTGGCTCCAAGAGCTCGTTAAAAGAAAATAAAAACCACAAACAGCTGTTTAATTTTTCTTTTAAACAAACCTTCACCTTTTTAGTGCCACTTATCAAAAGTTCACACACTAAAAGCAATAGCAGGGATGTTATTTAAACAAATAATCAGGTATGGCTATGTTAGTGTTAAGTATGCAGATGCTAGCAAGTTTTGGTCACTCAAGCTCGTGCAGAAAGGCAAAACCATCCTGCTATATTTTAAAACAAGCCAATAATATGTATTGATTTCGAGTAAAAATTGTTTAGTGAATGTATCAATTGATGTATAAATATTTATATTTATGCTTAAAGCTGAACATTATGGCTTCATTGCCACGATTTTCTGAAAAAGGGGTAAACTTAGGTTACATTGTGCAATGTTGACTCTTCCTGAATCAGAGTTCAGACAACACCTAAAAGCGGTGTGTTTGTTGTGATGACTGTGTATGAACTTCTTGTGCTCTATCGCTCTTGTGTAATGGTTTCCTGGAACATTTTTTGTCCGGCTAACAGATGACGAACATACGCTCAGCCATTGCCCATCTGGGGTTTTTTCACAGTCTTGCATAAGAGGCCTTGAATAAAATCAGTGGTACACCTGGATAATTCTTTGTTTACATCTAACCAGATGGTACCACCCTCACTGTAAATGTTAAATGACTTACTGTTGAAGGTGAGGTATCCAAAGAGGGCAGCCAGCAGGTACATGATGAACATTCCCAGAAAGGACACGTTGGCAACTCTCTGCATCTTTCTACGGGAACGGCTGTTCAGAACACAAGCAACAGGTCTTATTTAGACAACAGATCAAAAGTTTGACCAAGTACAAAGAAAGCAGATGTAGTTTGAAACGTAAAAAATACAACAAAAATCAGGGGACACTTACTCTTTGAGCTCATCGTACATGGGCAGGATGGCAGGGTGGCACACAAAGGCGAAGGTCAAGATGGGCAAAGCATAGACAGTCTGAAAATAAATAATTCAAATATGTTAAAAATGAGTCAATGGGATTTATTTAACATCTCCATATGTTTCAAGTGTCATCATAGGACTTTACCTGTGAGTTGTGCACAATGTATTTGGGCCTGCAGGTATCCTCCTCGCTGTAGTCCTTGGCTGTGATGTTGATCCCGAACGAAGTGCTGTTCAGCATTTTCATAGTTTCGTTCAAAACATCATCATGTGCCAGAGGGCACGGTATCTGAAACTTCTTGATGATCACCTGGAATCCCCACAAAAAAGATTTAATGTTGCTATTCTGTGTGGGAAAAACATAAACTGACACCGATACTTAGGAAGCGAGGTCAGATGGTACTCACCACAATCAGAAAAAACACCATGCAGAGAAGAGACAGACCACTGGTGTAACCAAGATAACCTGAGAGAATAAACAATGAGTCATTTCTCATTTCAAGACCTTTTTTTCCACTTTAAATGTGCTGCACTTTGACTTTTAAAGATTTCAAGTCACTCTTGTTGTTAATGCACCTTAGTGCTTCATCTAGTTTTACAACAAACACTCTTCTTACCCAAGTTCCTGAGGAGTGAAAGGGGCAGGATGATGGCAAGTGACACCAGCAGCACCAGGTAGTCTCCATTAGTGTACCACTCCCTGAGACACAAAATAAACCAACATGTCACACAAGAAATTCAGTCAAGAGATGTTTTTGTTTCCAGGTTTTGACGAGATAATCAGCCATCATTCTGCACCAGGAGTGAACGAATAAGCTTCATATGTCAGATCTGTCCTCGAGCCTCTCAGCTGCTGCATGGACACATCCCAAACAGCTGACACCATGCAGCCTGCGCAGGATGACTGCATTGCTCACAGAAATAGTTGCAACAAAGCCGCACTGAGGAGCCCGACCGCATCAATTTTTAAAAGTTGGAGCGAGGTCGCAGTCAGCTCACGCCCCGCGCTCCATCTCCGTGCAGCACCAGCTGCGTCTTCTAAAAGGGCTCTTTGAAGGGATGCTCAGGCTAACGGAGGGTTGGCGGCGTTTCAAGAAGCACACCCTTACCCCCTCCCTCCCTTCAGTAGAAAGACAAAGCCTCTGCTTCACCTTCTCTGACACTTGAAACAGCAACAACTGGCGGCTATTTGCTTTCCTGCCTCTTCACCTCGAGGGTCTCTGCCGGGCAATTCTGCTTTTGCTTTGCATCTCATTTAAGGAATCCATTTTGACTCCTCCGTCTTTTTGGAACCATATAAAAGCAAACAACCCCTTATTGGCGATTTGTTCGCCAACAGAAATCTAATCAGGTGTTCCCTGACTGGAAGCCAGACTTCTTGGAAATGTTTTCAGGGTCATTTGAGGGTTCGGCATCGCTTATCATTTGCCAGAACGTTAAATAAGTCCCTCTAATTTTCATCGAAGGAAAACTGGTCGAGATTTTAAATCAAATTTAGATGTTTTTCGTTTTTCTCACAACAAACATCCAAGAAAAATACAAACAACCTTTACTGATGGCTGGAAATGCCTGAAGTTCTCATCTTGACCACTAGTGGTGCTATAGAGCAGTTTTTAAGGACTTAAATTTGTCCCTTAAGGGGAAAATAGTCATTTTGAACTTGAATTACCGTCAATTTTTACTTTTAAAGACACGTTTCAAGAATTATTGAAGTTTTAGGAAGCCACTCACCCGTTGCTGGCTCCTGTAAAAGACTGGATGACAATAGGAAGCTCGTATTTGACGATGTAGAGGTAGCTCGACATGGCTGTGAAGAGAAAAACAAGCACAGTTGGTACATTTCTCTGGACATGAGTCATGTTCCTGCAGGATGTCCAACACAAACACAGAGCTGCCAAAAGAGGTAAGAGGCCAAGATATTCCAGAGGCAAAAAGAAGGACTCAGGTTTTTACTGGAAGCTGCTTTTTTTTGCTCGTGTCTCACCTCCGATGTTCTGCATGGTGATGGAGCAGGAGGCGGCGAGTTTGCCTGGAATCCCAAAGGCTTTGTAACCCAGCTGCTCGTAAACCAGCGCACCTTCGAAGAGAGAAAGAAACCAAAGAATTGTAAGAATCTGGCTTTTAAAGGAGGCGTCAGAGGTGTGCAGGAGTTTGGAAGCTTACCTCCTTCGTTGGCTGTTTTCAGCAGCAAATGGACAGAATACAAGGAGAAGAGGGCGACGGCCACTAGGAGAAAACTGTGAACGAATGAGAAGGATTTTTAGCTGTTGGCTTATGACTTAGATAAGTTGCAAGGATAATGTTAATTAAAACGGTGAAGTGCTGAATACAGGGCTTTAAAGGCCAAATGAATGACAAGTGTTCTTTCCTCTTTGGTAAACAAACATATTGACATTTCGCAAACATGAAGGGCAGATATTCATCGACTGACATTGCTAAGGACGTCTTCCATCCTGTCACTCTTGCAATCTTATGCATTATCTCCAGGTAGACTTATAAAAACTATATTTCATAGGTATTTGTGAAGCTGAATAAGAAAAAAACCCATCAACCAAAGCAAAAGCCTACATATTCTCACACACACACACACACCAGACTGTACATGTGACAGCATCAGCAGCGATACAAAGGACGAAAGGTTTCCCTGTCCGGGATCCTCTGAGCGCCTCTGGGATGCTGCAGAAGCAGCACTTTACGTTCTGAGGTATTAATAGTCGAGGTGAAAATGAATCAGCCTGCTATTTCAGACATGCAAAGAGGAACCATGTGACAGTGACACCCTGCCTCCTGCTTTTCCTCTGACATCCTTTATCATTTAATACACAAGCTTTAGATGACCTATTAAGGAAGCTAGGTTGCTTGTAAGTTAATAGGGCCAGAAATAACTTTAAAGTTCTCTTTCATTACTGAGCTGATAGAGATCAGCGGGGAATATGTCAGATTTGAAGCAGTTATTTTATCTTTATAATCCCCAGCTTCCTGCAGCTCCTGGATTGGTCAGCTGCCGGCTGATAAAGAGACTCTCTGTTCCATTCATGAACTCCTGCATGCGTATGCTGCCTGTGTTTGCGTAACTGCAGGATTAGCAGCTAAGCTGTCACTCCCAGTGACAGCGAGGTGGCCAACAACTGCTGTTTGGCTGCACCCAGAGTAGCTTGCAGCTCACAGCGAGATGCTCTGCTGCAGTTTTTCTGGTTTTCCTCAACCGGTTTCTGCTTCCTGGATGCTTAAGGTGCATTGCAGTTTAGCAAAAGGGATGGGAAAACTTTCAACGTGATGACCAGACTGGCCATTAGGGGGCACTGTTTATGCAAATACATAACACTCCTTTCTCATCAAAAATGACCCCCAACACACTTTTATCTACTGCAAACATGATAGCAACAAGTGAAGCGGTGCAAAATCAGTACAATTGTAAACTTTCGACACCTTCAGGGTCGAGCAGCTGCTGAATCAACACACAAACACACACACACACACACACTGCAGGTGGGAAACCTCATCCTGCAGCGCCAAAGTACATCAGGATCTACAACCTTGATGCAACAGACAAAACCACACCTGCCTGCGCTGCCTCCGCCGTGTTGTGTCAGAATGGTGTTAAGAAAAAGCCAAGCTGATCAATGCTTACACAAACAGGGCGATCCCGGTGTTGGCCATGGCGTAGGACAAACCCAGGATGCCACTGCCCATGATGGCGTTGCCCAGATTGAAGACGGACATACCGAAGGAAGCACTGCCCTGGTGCTGCAGAGGAAAGAAGAAAGTAAAAGTTAGAGAATACCAGGGGAAAATAATCCAAACTGGTTATGTAAGAAGTTAAGAAGACAACTTACATATTCAGTCTCATACTTCTTCTTGCCCGTTTTATGTTCAGGGAGGAAATTTTGACTCTCTGCGTCATAATCAGGATATTGACTGCAAGAGGAAAGAGACAGGATTAAAAATAATTCAAGTGAAATAGAAAAATTAAGTTTTCATGTATGAGTTCATCTCTAAAAAGATCCTCACCCATCCAGTGGGACCTTCTTGGGGTAAGGAAAGTCACTGCTGTTGGTGCTGCTGTTGTCATCTTCTTCAGGGACGTTTAAACACCTCATCTCAGTTTTAGCGACGGGCTGTTTCTCAGACGGCATCTTGGAGCTGAAATAAGGAGGAAAAATTCACCTGTCAAGTGACTGCATTGTTGTATTTATGTATGTCTTTCTCCTGCGTCACCTTCCTCCCGCCCTGGCCTTTCTTTATTTTTAACTGCGCGCGTTCACGCACTTAAGAGCGATGAATAATAAAACACCCAGCCGCCTCGCCAATCTCAATCACGTGACCTCTTTTCAGCAAAACGGAGGAAAGGATGAGGAAGAAGGGGGGGTGTGGGGGGTGGCGCACCGGCAGTGGAAAAATACCAGACCGGCAACAGAGTCCACCCAATTCTACCAGATAGTCTGAATGAAAGAAAAGCCGCATTGCGCCCCGCTGACACTTTTATTTCCCCTGCGTAAATCATTTACAAGGAATTACAGCAAACAATGTTTTATTTAATCTTGTGTTTTTAATTTTCCTGTAACAGAGCTTAAATACCACACTCACAAAAATGCTGAAGGTGTCACCTGTATTTACTAAAATAATCTTAATTTGCTGTAATTTTACATATTCCCATATTAGAAGGCCAAACCCCCCAAAAAAGAGCATGTCGTGTCCATTTAATGACATTATTTCCATGACCGGCTCCGGTAGTAACAAAAGGCACGTGCTGTCTCTTTATGGGCATGGCTGTGCGCTTTCCGCAGCGCGCAGTGACTCACGCTCGGGCTATGTTTGTAATCTTTTACAGACCAAACCCCTGACAGTCGTTTTTCATGCTTTCTGTGAAAAATTTGAAGGTTTTGTGAAAGTGAGGCTGTTTTAGCCGCGTGTCACTTCACCAGTCCAACATTGCAGCATCACTGTGACATCATTATTTATCTTACTTGACTGGACTAAAACACTGACATCTACAATACAGACAATCTTTTCTTTTAGAACTAAATAAAGAGATTTGCATATTTCTCGAGAAACATTTTAAAATAGTCTGTTCTTAAGAACACAATTGGAATATCTGCATATTCCTATGGTTTCAATGTAAAATTAGTAAAACATTGACAATTAGACAATGACAAACGAGTTTGAAACCAAAAATTATTTATAAAGTATATAAATTAGTCCAATTTTGGTTAATTTTAACGACCGCGCTGCTCACCTCTGGTAATTTTCCAGTGAGAGAGAAGATGCCGGCCACTTACCTTTTAGTGATTTAGCAGGAAGTCTCTTTTAAATCCTTTTCTGGTTGAAGAAATTTCGTTTTTACAATTTTTTTTTTCTAAATCCAGATGATTTCTTCACGACAACGAAAAGATCCTTGAGAATATTGAGTTTGTAAACGACCAAATGAGGAATGAATGACACAAGCTAATTATAAGACAAAACCGATTCAGAGATGAAATTGTTCGTCTGAAATGATAAAAATAGTCTTTTAAAAAAATAAGAGGAAACTAAGCGCCAAACAAAAAGAACTTGGATTTATTTACTAATAAACCAAATTCGCCGAGATGCGCTAAGATAGAAGGAAGAACTTGTTCTGCGGGAGGAAGGGAACCGACTCACCCTTTATTGCATCAGCTCAAATCCGCAGGGGAGACGAAAGGGGGGAGGAGTCCACTCTCTCCAAGTAGGCTACGGATTTTTTTTTTCTACGCACACTGTGACGTGTTTTGTATACAAACAGAGGTCCGACCCAGGTTCCCCTGGAAAACCACTGGGAGAAGACTCATTTTACAAGATCTACTGCAAAGAAAATACTTAAAGACACAGAAATTAAATTTATATTAATCTGTCTGCCCTGGAGTATTATAGAGGGTAAGCCACAGAGCACTACACACTTTTGTCCACAAGATACCCCAGTGTCTGTTGTATAAATCTTGCACAGGAAATTAAATGTATTTAAACTCACTGGTCTCCTTATTACGTGAACTTATTATTTGCTTAATTCTTAATGCATAAATTCTACAAGATTTTGGAGATTTTCTTCAGCGATTTTGTGTCAAAGTTGCTGCAGATTTTTCATCTGGGCATCCATGATGACATTCTTGACTGGTACTAAAGTGTTCCAGTAAAAGATCCCCCAACCATTACACCTGTTCAAAGTCAATTAGATCTCCCATTCTTAAGCTCTATTTGAACTTCAGTAAGTCATCTTCATCATGTTGTCACACCTAAATGGATTATTGCCATGTGATTGGCTGATTAGATATGAGATAAGCCACTGAACTGGTGCTTCTGTACTCTGATGGCGGCGGGTCTCTCGACAATCTCTTATTAGTTTTTCCACCATCATTAGGGTCATGGCTGCTGTGAAAGAGCTAATGACCAATTTTGTCGGTGAACAAAATGATGGGGCCCCTCGGATAATTGTTTCACCATGTGTAAGTGTTCAAGAAAAGTAAAAGCGAGTAGAGGTTTTATCCTAGAGGTGACCCAGTGGCCATATCACCAACACGTGATAAAAAGAATACCGTTAACCTTGGCATATTGTGTCCTTTCAGTTTGGAAATCCATTAGCCAACAAATTGGGCCAGGATCAATCCGGTGACTGTTCTCTAACCTTCCTGCCAAAACGTAGGTACAATTAAAAGCTGTCCAAAGATTATGTGCCAGGATCATGACTGATGTACTGTATGAGCACAGCGGAGCAAGTTAATATGTGCGTGCACTGTTTAAGAGTCCATCATTTTCTCATCCCTTTTCTCAAATGGCTTCATATCCCATGTGAATGGAATATGAATTGTTGGGGTTCATTAACACTGAAGCTTTCTACAACTGTAAAATGGTAACAATTACATTAACTGGTTAATAGGCTACTCATCAATGCCATCACCTCTGGGATTTTTCTGATTCTTTAAACAGGTCAAATTCAGGGTTGAAATGTGTCCCCGTTACTAACTACATTCCCCTTTAGGCAGGATTTAAATCAGTAGATCTAATGAGCATGCAATCTATAGGATCCTTTTTAACATTGATTTAAAGTTTTACTACTATTTTCTATATTTTTCTGCATTGAATCAGGTGGTTTAGGTTATGGATGAATAGTTGGGTCTTTAAGCACATTCCGCCATCACAAACATTATCTTATTAATTAAACTATTTCACACATCAACTTTTTTGCAAACCAAAGCTAAACTTTCCCATTTTTTTGCCAACTATATGAAAATTGCATCAATTTGATTTAATTAATGGTTTAGATCAGCCAATTTGTAGTGATGTTTGAAACTGCATTTGTAACTTATTCAGCCACTTTTATTTTTCAAATGATTTGATTGTGAGTTTTGCTATATATGTTGCTGCCTTTAACTACTTTTTCTTCATATACTGCTGCAGTCAGTTCCTGTTAAGGTGGATATACTACTTCTGTTCATCTTCTCCGACTGAAGACTTCCTGTTATGCTGGCGCTCGTCTGTGCAGCATAACTAAGAATACCCAGTGTGTATTCATAGTAATGAGGCAGCGCTGCATATAGAAGTACCAGAAATGCATCAGCAAATGTCTGCCTCCATTCTTTGGGGAGTTCCCTTTAAAACATGCAGCATTTATTTTTTATAAACAAACAAATCCGGTCCCCTCACTATGCATATGTATATTCATATGAAAATGCACAGTGTGCATGCAACATTTATGACAGACTGACAAATACCTGCATGCACACTCTCATGTGAAGCAGCTCAGTTAAACTAAACATCAACGTCTTAGACACAGGGAAATTCTTCTTCAGTGAAAGGCATCTCATTCTCAAAGATGTCCCAGCAGCCTTGGTCCAAACCCAGTAGAATTAGGTTCTGATGCCTCCATTTATTTATATAGTTGACTTTTGATTGTACATTTGAGTGCAAACACCGAAATAGTCCTTTTTATCACGGTTAGCACCAGTGCCATTTTGGGAAAGTCGAGCTAAAAGTGGAAACTGACTCAAATTCAAAATCTAAAACAGTTTGGTGTAAGTGTTCAAAATATTACATAAAAAGAGCTTTTAAAATACCAATATGCATGCATCCAAGGCCTTATAATAAGGTTACCAGTCACTCATATCCCACCAGACTACAGAGACACTGGGGGATATTAAGGTGAAGTAGGGAAGCTTCAGAGTGGCCTGGACCCGTGTCAGTCCTGATAAGCATGAGAGACCAGCTTCAAAGCAGACTTCTCCGCCTAAAGGCGATTATACGCAAACACTGTCATGTGACTCGGTCATCCTGATCCTTATTCACACTGTTGGCTCTTCTTACCACATCAGGTGTAGCAGTGTGTGTGTATATGTGTGTGTGGGTGGGAGTAAAATCTTCAAGTGCTCCAGTTTCAAGTTTATTATTAATCCCCTGGTTACCGAAAACATTACAGCCTTTTAGCAAGCAGCCCTTTTTTTTTTTTCACTGGCCTTTGGCACCGCTCTACTCTCCTTTCTGATGCAACCACTGCTGGCCATTGCTCCTCAGCTTTCTGTCTTTTTCCTCTTGCTACAGCTTCTGTTATGACTCAGCTGTTGCGACACAAGTCATGTGGACCTACCTACTGAAACTGTCACTCTGGGTTTGACATTTACTACCTCCGTTACTGCCTCTTGTGTCCAACTAACACTACTGCTGATATGTGGAGCACTGTGCTACTTTTGCTTTTTGTTGCGGATTGATCCAAAATAAGCTAAAAAACAGACAGATTGGTAGGCCTGATTAAGTAAAACCTTTACTTACAACAGCTGGGGAGATAATGCTGTACTAATTGCTGATGGCTAATTATTCAGCATGGTGCATAATCAGTCTCTCTTGCCCGACTCATTATCTACAGCAACAGGAGTTCACATGTCAGAAACTGTAAACAAACTCTTTTCTTTGTGGAAGCATTATGCAACATCATTATGCTTTTAAACCCTGATCTGCTCTACAAATTGTTCACAGCCTCACATTCATTTTGGGCTTTTTAATCTTGTGATGCGAGCTCAGAATTGCACACATTCCACAGCTTTCCATCACGATGAGTCAGATAGCTGACATATCGTGGCAAATTGTATCAATGTGCAGAAGATTCGTATCTCATATTGATTTATTAAGTATCTGTAGGATGTGTTTAAGAGAGGGAAGAAAAAGAAAATACTCTCAGGGTAAAGAAACCTGACTAAATGTTTTCTCTGTCTATCACTCATACATTTGCATCCCGGTTACACTTTGTGTGGCTTTCAGTGTGTGAGTCTTTGTTGGAGGCTTAAGCCTGAATCTGCAGATCTAAGATGGATCAGGAAACTGGAACAGGGGCAAGAGGTGCAGCAGGAGGGGCGAGGTGGTCCGAGCACCGGTGCCCCAAAAACCCTCATAATGACGCCATGATGCTTCCAATCCTGGTCGAGACAGTTCTTTTGTGGTTAGGGCAGTGAAGAAGGCAACACAGGGTGTGTTTAGTATGTTAAACAAGGGTTGGTTAGACTTGTAAATAAAGCAGAAGAGCTGAAGTTGGTAAGCAAGAAAACGAGTCTCCCTGCAAGTGCTGATGTATTTATATACTTTCAATACTCCCATTGTTTCACTTTGCTGCTTCTATTAGACCAACTTACGCTGCTGCCACACTTCGACCTCTGCAGCTGCCTCTGATAATGCTCACTTTGTCATGTGGGGGCTCACAAGTGCATAGTTTTGAGAAGTTAAGGAAACAAAGCCTTCACTGTCACATCATCTCGATCTGAGTGACTGAGACTGCTCTGAACAATAAGGGATTCTCCTCTTTCCACAATGCCCGCAACACAGCATTTAAATATGCATGCATGTGTATGCGGGGTCAAAAATATGTATGACATATGATGCAGAGGTGTGTTATCATTTCTTTAGGTGCTTTTAATGGTTGTCGTAGGCATCTGTGGACAAAAGGTGCCTTATTATGAGGAAATCATGCTAAACTGAGACTTCCTGTCGAATTATCAGTAAGGGAAATGACTATGCAGATCTTGAAAAAGGAAGCTGAAGCTGTTGCCTCTGTATGTAAATGCGGTGGTTGGTCTGATTAACAACCATTACATTTTAGTCAATGTATAAAATTACAGACTGGTTCCTCACTGAAAGTGAATTGAATATTTTTAAGGGGAAAAGAGCTGAAGCTGTAGTTTTATTTTCGCCTCACCACAGTTTCTGACATTTTCTTTACATTTGTAAGATCCAGCTGGTTGGACCGGTTTAATCTAGTTCCTTGTTGTGTTAGTGCACTGTTGTAATGGTCAAGAAGGAAATCATCAGGGAAAATGCAACCTTAGATGAGCAACATAACTTATTTCAGTATTTATATATTTTACAGAAACTTACAGAAAACAGAGATGTCCCAGAGAAGAGAAGTATCAGCCTACTTCTACTGATCCAATGCATTTATTGATCATTATTAAGTGTGAGCACCAACATAAGCTGGAGTTTTGGCTCTATATCTAATTATATGTGCCTATTTATTGTTTTCATCACTATTGGCTTAGAAAGTTTATTCACAAGTGTGAAAAATTCAAGGGAGTTGACAAGCTTGTCATACCAAAGTCATACCATGCCAAAAAATTTGATTTTTTCCCCCTTTTTTTCCTCAAAAAGCCTCTGTCGGGTTCACATACCAATTCATAGACTGCAAAATTGTTCAACACGTTCCTCTTGTGTTGATGAATACTAATCAGTAAGTTGAAAGGAGATGCTTGGGTAAATGCAGAGACAGATGAGAAAATATAACAAACTAAATGCTAAAAGAAAGAATGAAAATAAAATATATTCTAAATGTGTACTGAAACCTGTTTGTCCTCATTGTTAAAGTGATACACCTAGCGATAAGCACACCTTGAAATTTTAAAAGCACAAAAGCAATTTAGAATAAATTGTCATCTCCCTCTACTAAACTTTCTACAGATTATGAACTGAATCGCTTCACCTGCTGTTTCCCAACACATGGATCATGATTGTAAGATGCTGTACCCCTATCAGGCGAGTGGTGCATCTGATGAAGTGAAACCTGCAGGTGAGTCTGGAGGTGAGTGACATTATTAACCTCCATCTCCTGATAAAACTAATATTGATACGAAGCCACTGATTTAGTATATTCTAATAATGAAAGCCCACATTCAGCAGATGGATCTGAGTCACATGGGACATAGAAACTCATGTAGCAGAAATTCTTGCAGTCGAGGGAACGCTTCTTATCTGAGAACAAATACAAAGTTTGTCTTTAATGCAACAATCTTGTGAACGGTTGGAGAATGAGGCTCATTATCCTTATGAAAGATGTGATCAGTGAGGAGTTTGATGATAAAGCACAGAGCCATGTTTGGTACAAACCACACGTGTCAGCACAAACACGTCATACCAGCTGTTGGGCACGGAGGTGGAGGGGTTATTGTTTGGACTTACTTTGCAGCTGCAGGACATGGACACCTCGCAGGCACTGGGAGGACCATGACCTCCTCTGAAAAAGTATTCAAACACGAGGCCATCTGTCTGCAGCTAAAGCTGGACTGAGATTAGGCCATGAAACAAGACAATAATTCCAAACAACGGCTAATCTACAAGAGAGTGTCCGAAAAAGAAAGGAATCAGGTTTTACCACGAGGTTTCCAACTCTGGGAGTCAACCTGATTAAAATGTTGTGATAGGACCTTAAGAAAACTCCAACTCCATGAACTGATTATATGTTGATTATGCAGTTTTTTCACATGCAGACTCATTTATTCCTAAAAACCATCTATCAGGAACATTCAAACAGGCTTTTTGTTTAGAGTCAGAGACAGTAGCTCTATGAAATCGTGACGGATCGAGTCAAACTTTCCATTCTGTATCAGCCGTGCAACACCCGGGTTTTGTTTGACCTTCACCCGCAGAGATTATATGGGGTCGCCGCAAGGTGATCGCCACCCCAGCAGCCCAGCGTTTTCTTATGTAAGTCCACTGAAAATATGAATAGCTCTCAGCAGATTACGTTTAACCTTGCCAGTCTCCCACCAAACCCCCCTCCTGGGTCCAGGCCGGATCACTAACACCATTCCACCCCCTTCTGCCCTCTTCTCCCGCAACTATATTAACTTTCCATGTTCTCTCGCTTTAGTTGAAGTCTTCTTTTCTTCCCTTCTGCCTTAATCCCCTCATCCCCACTGCACGTGTTCCTGGAACGGTTAACCCACTGAGGGAGGATCTTTATTACTAGATAGACAGACAACTTTGATTTTGTTTCCACGAAAGAGATATTTATTGATACAGTGAAGGTCACTTGGTTCTTCTTGCTTGGACTCTTGGTGTGAACGAAGGATTTATGTGGAAATCTGGTGTAGTTCAAGGTAAAAGGGGGAACCAGGGTGTTTCCATTAGAACAGAGATAATGGGATGGAAAAATAGAGACCCTGCAGGAGGAAAGCTAATACATTTGTTCCTTTGGGGGCCATAGTAATAATAATTTTGAGCATTATAAGGATTTTGCCAAGTAAAACGCATTCATTCATCTTACATTAATAAGTAGGTGCTGTTCCACATGTTCAAGCGTTAGTGTGCATCTCCCCTTTTTTTTTTAACCAGGCATCGGGTGCATCAATGCATCTGCCGTTTGACGCTACTGACACAAAGGACACTGGTGGCCATCAGACTGAAAAGCAAACAATTCGCTGAAGAGGAAGTGAGTTATCTTTTGGAAACCTTGTCATGTCGTTCACACATTCACAGATGCTCACACAGAGGCAGGGTTGATCCTGATCGGACATGAGGACTGCGACAGGATGAGGGTCACTACGTAAACACTCCTTAGCTAAACACGACCTCCTAACACAGTGGGAAATCCCACAGGGTCCAGCAACCATCACAGTTTGTACTAAGCTCCTTTTTTTTATTATAAACATTGCAATCAGAGTTTTTCCATACCGGTTCCCATGCCAGTTCCATCCAATCTCATAGTTGTCCGAAATGTGTTAATGGACTCAACGCAGGTTAGATGAGAGATGACTCATCATTATGTGCATGCAACGGCATTCAGGACTGAAAAATGAGCCAAAAATTTCAGTCTAATGCAGAATTTTCGCTTTTCTACCAAATCAGTGACTCAACATTTATTTTATGGGTTTGTTTATTATTCTCTGGAGCATCTACAGAAGATAAAGAGTCTTTGTAATTCTTAGATATGTGCTAAGAAGACAAATCTGTACATGACAAGCAGAAGAGCAGCTATGCATTTAAACAAACACAAAATGGGAACGAGTGAAAGCTCATATCCTTGTTGCTGCACTTGTTGCCTTGTCTAAAGGACCAGGACGGTGAGACTTTGGTTATCTACGTTGTTTCCATCTTGAACAATAAAGCTAAATGTCAAGAGACCAAAAACACAGATTACAACATCGTTGGGAAGTAAAGGTAAATTGTAAGTTTGCAATTTTAGGTTTTTCTTTCTCTTGTTGCCTCGCCGCCTAGCTAGCATCCAAACTGAATGTCCAGGTGAGGCGCCAGTTTGATCCACTGGGTAAAATCTCAATCCACCTTTCTACATGAGTTATTAAATTCATCTTTTCAATGTCTACATGTGCTGGAGCATCTCTTGATTCAGGAGCATTACCTTAGTAATCCTCTTAGCGGTGGGAAAGTGGTTTAGAGGGCCCAGTCTTTATGACAGCCGCACAAATGGGAGGACACATTAGTCTTAGGGGCCCCGGAGGGGAGGCAGCTCGTCTCGCTTTCCAAAAACTTTCCACCCAGGATGGATCTCGGTCAGCCGTGTGAACCCACTGACTCCCCGCTCGCCTCGGCAGAGCTGCCGTAGGATGCGGGATGGGACCTTTTTTTTTCAGAGATGAAGATAAAACCGAACAGTCAGATAGATGGGAGAGAAAATGTGCTGAGGGTCACCCAATAGCAAAACAAAATTTAGAAAAATTTGTCAGTTTTATGAAACAAGAGCTCGAAAATATGAGAATCTGAGTTTTAAGAGTAATTGTCAATTACAAATGATTCATCGTACCAATTTCAAGCATCTTGGAGAGCTGCACAGTGTGTGCAACACGTTTACGCACTTTGATCAGACCAGAACACGTTACACATCTACACATATATGACTCATGTTGGACTGATGTTTTAGTTTCATTCTTGTAGAAAACTTACAGAGCAACTTCTGTGTAATAACTTGCAGATAATAAACTTTGTGAGACATTTAAACTGCTAAAGATGAAACTGTTCATAAATAAAAGTATATATTCATATAATCAATTATTTCCCTCCTTTTTATTATCCTAGCTGTACTACATATGTGTAGTAGACATAGTATATTGGGGCTACATCACCAACATGACGTCTTTTCAGTGCGAGTAGTGTGCATCGTTCTGAACTAGATTATTTGCTGTTTTCACTTTCAGTGCAGAGTTTTTGCTTAAATGTGCATGTGAACCTACTGTGCACTTAAATAGAGTGCATGGGTGTGGTGATTGAGACACACCCAAAGTGTTTAGAGCTGAAATAATAAAAGGTTTGTCTGTACTGTCGTAAAACAGTCACACACACACTGCATGTTTCGACTACTGCAGCGAGAATGAAGCTGTGTTTATGAATAAAAATGGAGCATTAGCTTGACATGCTAATGATACCAGGCCTGTTCAGTGAGCTGATTCTTTCACAGATGTTTATTGGAGAAAGTGACGAAAAAAAAGAGTTAAAGTTTAGTGGTAGTGCTTGAACTAAGAATTAACTTTCTCCACCATGAATACATGGATGTCTTATCATTTCTTTCCACCTTTTTCACCAATATTCCTTACTGCATTACAATTAAAGGTTGTTTCAGTTGTGCCGAAAAGGCTTGGAGAAAATATTTGTTTTTTGCTTAATATTTCCATTTTTTTAAAGTTTGCATTTAATTGTTTATAATTTGCAATAATTCAACTTTTTTTTGTTTTGTTTTATAATGACAACTAGGTTGATGTGAACCCAATGACATGAACATCCTTTGAGTCTGTGCAAGCCTTTTTGTATGTAACATAATACAAATCATTAATGCTCTTTTGTGTCATCGCGAGGTAGAAACAGTGAAAGCAGTTTTCTCAGTCTCTCTTTTCACATGGTTCCTGCTGCTTGGCCTTGTGCAGCTGCATATGCATGTTTGTGTTTTTGTACAGGATAGTCGACTCGCATGAATTTAATCTCACTGTATCACAGTACCAAGAAGAGACAAAAAGAATGGAAATGGAGGTGATATGGTTCACAGTACAGGGTAAAGCTAGGGCACAGGAATGAATACCGTGGAACTACTGGAGGACTTAGGAATATGTAATATACCTACACATGAGGCTGCCTATACATATAACTACTTTTCAATGTGAAATTTATTATTTTAATAGCAGAAACTGCAGCTTATGCACACTCAGTGATTTTAGCTCTCATTTTAATTCAAGGTTGTCACTTATATGAGGCTGATTGCTTATTTTTAATCCATTAAGCAATGTTAACTATCTATAACTCAGCAGTAGGTCAATGTTAGTTCATGGTTTTGTAAAAAATAATGATTAGACTTTGTAGACCATAAAAACCCTGCAGGACAGTGTGTTATACCATCCATTCATGTAGCTTGTGCGAGTTACTGGATTTGTACTGGAAGTAAACAGAAAAATGTTCCTCAGCCAGGCTCTTGGCAGCGGGTTCAGTCTTGAAAATAAAAAATCACCAACAAGATGTAATTTGAAGACAAGTAAAGGTCTTTTTCCTGACAGATTTACAATGTCTTCACAGAACACAACACAAATTGATTGGGCCAAGCTATGCCACATGAGAGCAGGTGAACTAGGAGCAACTGGATCCCAGCCCCAAGTTTAAGTTAGAAGGCAATCAGCTGGTCACAGGTGTGTTATCAAGCAGCCACTTCAGGAGCCAGAAAGATAGAAGCCAGGAGCAGATAAGACCTAAACCCAATCATGTATTGTTTTTATATTTCTAAGCGTAACTGTTTACTTTGTACTTTCTTTTCCCCACTATGAATTTTATTAATTTCTTATTTGAATCTGACTATCTAGCCATCTTGGATCTTATTTTCTAATAATTTGTTTTGTGATGCCTAAACCTAACCAACTTGCATCTGATCCGCAAGAAATTCATATGCACAACCTCACCAATAAATTTCAAACGGAGACTTTTAACCTGTTAAAGATGCACTGTGAAAGTTTTGCAGATTTTCTCAGAGACATGCGCCTCAGCCTCCATCTTGCATCAAACCTGCATAGTGAGCTCTCTCCGGACTGTAAAAGTCTTATCTTAACTGTTGCTTCACTCTGCCTTCTCTCTATGTTTTACTCTGATAATATCCTGTTGTGTTTCTTGCTGAATTAGCCAAAGTGGTAGTTTAAAACAGCCTGGTGTGTTTATACCTGCTTGGTGCTGTACATAGAGCTTTGCTCAGCTGCAATTTCACGCCGTGTTTTTGAGCCTCGGGATGCTACTGGGCATCAAATGCACATAAATGTCCCTGTGCCAACAAAATGAGGAATTTGGAGTTTTGGATAACTTTTTAAAATGTAAATAGCATTAATTTTGTATCTGAACTCCGCTACTTTTCTGTCCTTTTCTCTTATAAAAAAGCTATAACACCAAAAACTAATAACCAACTCTTCTCATAAACATTTAACTGGCAGACCCGGTTAAGAGATTTTCCTATATCAAACCTTTATTGTGTGATTCTATTTTTAGCCAATTTTTTTTAGATGGCCCAATTTTCATCTCAGTTGTGTGTCATGTAACCTACACAGGGGGAGGAGAAGCGATTACCAGCTCACGATCAGAAATCGTGGATCCCAAGAATACCAAGCGTTCTGGTTGCTTGTCATGATGGTATTGCAGAGTTGGGGCAGGGATGTGTGCCGACTGGCCTCACACTGCGCTTGTATAGTTGTAGTAAAGAGAAGGCGCTGCGTTGCCTCCAATTCTCACAGCAGAACGAACAGACCGTATTTCCTACATCTATCCAGTCAATGTTTTCCACTCATGTCGCCTTTTTTTTAGAGGTCTCCCCACACAGAATGGCACAAACAGCCAAGGCAGCCATTTTTTTCATTGTGCACATTTAACCAATGATGAAAGTTCTTTTGATGTCATAGTTCTGGTCACAAAGATCCGACTTGTGTGATGTATGGACGCACAGTGTGAGCAGTCAAGTAATATCCGAGCATCGTATCGGGCATGAATCATGCACGAAGAACTCTTAAACCTTGTATACCAGATATGATACTACGAAGGGAGTTTGCCCCGTTTGGATTGTAATTAACTGTGGTAGGATTGTTCTTTTCATTGTTGCGCTAACAGTGCAACTTCCCAAGCAAATTTAAAGTGGTAGGGAGGACATTTTTTTGTTCTGAGGTGCATCACTTTCCTTTAATGGATACACTGAGGCTCCAATGTAAAAAACAAAGTCTGTTCAGAACAAAATAACTTCCTGTGCAGCCCCTGCTTGTCTTGGTAATGTCTGCTAAATCTGAAAAATACTTTCACAATGGGTCTGTTAAAGGAGGCGCACTGATCATAAATATCTGTCTGTTTCTTGTAAATGACTTAAAGTGTGATTTTAACAGGCAACCACCGAGCCAAAAACTAGCTGCTGTAACATTTTGAAGCCTACTTGTTATGTTTTTAATAAGCTTTTCTCTATTTCTCTTGGAAGGGATTGTAATAGCAACCAGCTCCCCCCTCAAAGTAGGTAAAGAAAGGCATTTCTAGAGGTTCTCATCACATGACTATAAATAGGATTTAGTCCTAAATAATCGTCCTGTAGACTTAGCCCACTCACAACTGTAAAATACATGCCATAACTTCATAAAGAAAACTCTTACTATGACGGCAAATTGTTTTAGGAAGCTCTCAGGTTTATTTATGTTGCATTAATTCGGCAAAACCTGCTCGATTTTAACTGAGCTGATGACCGAATGGGTGTTTATTTTAGTTTAGCAAACCTATTCTTGGAAATGACTGAGTCCACTCAGTTTATGGTGCTTGTGTGCTACTATGAGTGCCGGTATTTGGCTGAGCAGTGCGACTGAGCCTGTATGACTGATCGGTTTCTAGTGTGTATGCTAACCTGCACTCTTTCATCTCCAGGCTGGTTGTGTTGACCGAGCAAAGACGCGTTTGTTTAGCCAGACACTGGAATAATTATGTAACGTGATGTTAGTCCATGCACACGTAAAAAAGGGGTCAGTATCTGAATGTAAACAAAGGCTGATACTATGCACAGCCAAAAATAGTAAACAACAATTTTGCATAAGCAAACAGCTTCCTTAAACAACAATAACAAAAGATAACAGAGAGTTGACACTGGTGTTCGCTGATAACAGTCACATCAGTTTTCAGTATTTATCCACCATCCTTCATCTTACCTGACCCTATTTCATCCAGGTGTGAAACTCTGTGACCCACATCTCACATCTGTTATCCATAGACTCCTAATGAGGCCACACACAAACTCAAACATACACACAAGCGCCAAAATCCAGGAAAAATAATGTTTGGACTGCATGTGTATGAATGCTGAAAAAAAAATCATTATCCATTTCAACACAGAATTAGGTATCAAATATTAATTGCTAGTACTTTAAAATGAATAGAAATTACAAATCTTCTCACAGGGGACCTGGAAGTGTAAACATGCTATCGGTGATGATGCTTCATAAGAAAATTCAGCAGTAATAGATTTTTTTTAAAACTGGTTACCTGTTTTTTTTAATGTTGGATATGTGTTTCTGTTGTCTTTATTTGATAACTTTAGATTCACAGAGTTTGCGACTGGAGTACTTGAAGTGGTTTAGGTTGACTTTTACGTTTAGGTTTGGTATTCCTGTTTGCACCTGGTCCTCTGTGGCTCCCCCTGACTTTGTTTCTTTGGCTCTTTGCTAGATCCTGCTTATATTTATTTTGTGTGCTTGTAATAGTTTGTCAGTGAGCAATTTGAAAATAAAAAAATCTACAAATTTTTTTTCTTCTCACTGTAAAATGTGTTTGTGCCACATCAGTCTGACTAGTCTAAAAAAAACTTTCAACGAAAATGGTTTTAATATTTCCAAGAAATGTTGCACAGCTCGAAAAACACGTAACTGAGATTACCAGATGCTGGAAAAAACTAATCTGAAACAAGTAAACTGTCCATATTATCTCGTGGAGCAGAGTTTGACATTGGTAGGGATTTATTATAAAAATTAGACAAGTCTTATGACTTTTGCTTCCTTTTACGACTGGCAGAACCTTATCTATCCTATCCTGGATCTTACTGGACTGGATCCACTATCTTTCTCATCTTTTGGCAAAGGCCTGTAAACTCCTTGGAATCATCAACCATTTCTATCCCTGTTTATTGGAAATAGGCTCAGTTTACTGCCTCATCATTTGTGCATCTGAATTCAGGACAAGCACTGCTTTCTGCACCTCAAGCCATGCACAGAAACCCAACTCTAAAAGACAAACTAGGACAGTGGGCGGAAGGTTAGGACCATTTCATCTGAAAGGAGCAGGGCTGTGGGTTTAATTGGTGCAAACTGGTTCCAGAAAGAGCCGTGTGGTTGCAGGTTTTCGTTCCAACCAAGCAGCAGCACACCAGACTCCACTCATCTCATCAAGTGAATCCGGTCTCAACATGAAGACTTAATGAGATGAGTGGAGTCTGGTGTGCTGCTGCTTGGTTGGAAGGAAAACCTGCAACCACACGGCTCTTTCTGGAACCAAATCTTTTGTGACTTTGGCCTTAGTTTTAGGGTAGGCGACTTCAGACGTTGGAAGCCGGCATCCTACAGGTATTAGGAGTTTCCCTGCTGCAACACATATGACTCGTAGTAAATGGCAAATAACAGACATGCTGAGTTTGATGTGAAGGACTAATACCTGCAGGATGCTGGCAGATTGCCTGCCAATTTTAGCTGACCTGCAGACATATCCCCATGCTTTTGACTTTGTAAAGCTCATGAGCATCAACAATAATGTGGCTGCGTCTTTTGTAAAGATTTTGGTTGGCTTATTATTTATATGTAACGATGACCAAATGTTCACTCTGGCCCAACCAGCAAACATGCACTGCAGCAACACCTGTCTCAGATCTCACAGGGTGTTTGCGCCAAGTTACTGCGTCTGCGTGTACAAGCTACTTTGATATTAACATTCATTTTTCATCCTTCTGTGCAGAAAGATGACAGAACCTCCTCTGCGTTTGGCTCAGTTCTGCTGTGGCAGTGTAATTATATTATTTCTCCGGATTTTTATAAGAAAGTTAAACAGGAAAAGTAGGCACAGCTGATACTGGTGAGAAAGCAGAATTGTGTTAACAGGTGCAGAGGAGCATTAGACAGTTATGTAATATGGGTCCAGTTTTTTTTTTTTTTCTAAAAAAAAACCCGGCTCTACTTCCTCATCTATATTTTTAATCTTAGGGTGGCCCTTTAGATGAACCCGCTCAGTTAATTTAAAACAAAAGAGAAAAGCTGACATTTTATGAGTTCATAAACCCAAAGTAGCTCAAGTCTGTCTCAAACTATTAGTGTAAGAAAGCAGGAAATGTTATGCCCTTCATGATGGATGTTGTTTCGGTGCATCTTCAGCACCTTGAGAGAAATACATATATTTCTGTGCTGTGGTTATTATTCATCCGTTCACATAAATGGTCACATCGTTGCAACAAAACACGCCACCCGGGCCCTATCTTATATGGGATGAATTTGTACCGCACTCATTGATGATGCTTGTCATCCTCATAGATTTTGATGCACATCAGAGACTTAATTCCCTGACATCTTATTCTCCTCATTGTTGCATAAAGGTCCTGGCTCTATAGCTTTTGCTTATCTTCTTCCATTGCAGAGTAAAGCTTATGAAACGTCGGCCCTTGAACGGGCTTCTAGGTAGAAATGCTGCAAATACTGAGAGGCTCATGGGTTTTAGCATTCCTCTGCATATGTAACCGCATTTACTGAATAACTTATATTCAAAAGAATGGTTTTGCAGCAAAAGATTAAATCTTGGCTTAGCATTTTAACAATTCTGAATACAATATTTCTTAATGATTACTATTAGAAATGTTTTAGATTGTAGGGGCAAACTTTCTCCTTCAGACTGATTTTAATAGCAATGACTGCTCTTTTGCAGGATACTTTGTCGTTCCTGGTGAAAACTAATAAAGAAGTGACTAAATTCTGAGATACTTTGAAGGGTACTGGGAAATGTCAATTTCTGCCACCTTATACCTCCATTAAACTTACTTTTTAAATGAAAATGTTGCACTTTTTTGTTGTTTTAAGATCATATTTTTTCCATGAAAGAATATTGTTTTTGAAATGCCATGTAGATCGAACTGCACGCTTATCTGTGGAGATATGGACAGAATGGACAGACAATAGGTAAATTCTTGGACAGATTAAGTTGTAGGTGATACAGGGAGACCATTATGTCTTCAGGTAAGAAGGAGAGGAAAAGCTGAGTGTCATCTGCATAGGGAAGGAGGAAGTGCATGGTGAAAAGTGAAGCAGGCCAAGCACCGAACCCTGAGGCACCCCAGTTTTCAACCCATACCGTTTTTGGGCACTCCCCGCCAAGGTACCCTGAAGGATCTACCTGTGAGGAAGAACATGAACCACGGAGAGGATAGATCCTTAGATGCCGAGCTCAGAGAGTGTGGAGAGGAGGATCTGATGATTGACTGTGTCAAAGGCAGCAGACTGGTCCAGCAGACTCAGTGATTGACGGGAGAGCAGTTTTTTTAGAGACTCCTTATCTAAAGCCAGGCTGACATGGACCGGGCAGGTTGTCATGTAGGAACTGATAAACCTGACTGAGGATGTGGTTTGGACATGAACAGGAGCAGTGACATGTGAGCTTGGGGTTCCCCAGGTGAGCAGCTTGAAACCCCAAAAGTTACACTTCCTGTGTTTTTGTTACAGAAACTTTGGGAAACTTCGAACATGCCAGCATGGTGGGAACAAAGACTTCTTGTTTGGTGATATGGGAATAATAATACTTTTCAAATCAGATGGGGCTCGGCCAGTAAAGGCTCTGTGTGTAATGAAAAGGATCAAACAGGGAAGCTTAAACATGAAATATGAACTCTCTCTTGGTGGTACTCTGAATCAGATGAAGGATTTTCAGGGAGAGGTTTGGGCATCCAACTTAAAATTGAATTGCAGTTGTCCTGCCAAGCTGTCATTATCTCATAAACCAGTTTTATAACATCTGTTTGGGGCAGGATGCTTTACGTTTTGGAAATTTCTGACTGATTAAATAAAATGGAAAAATACTTGATTTATCCCTGAGAGAAATGGTAATGAAAGCTACTTGAGTCTTTTTTGTTTTGTTTTGGGGATTAAAAGGCAAATCCTGGTTTAAAATTAATAAGTTGTCTTATCAAAGTACTACAAAGTTAATTTGACTCAAAGTAACAAGTTGACTGGATAGAGAGAATCAGAGGTTCTCTGCAAAAATGCCCAAAAAAGTAAAGAATTGGAAGTGATCCCCACCATTGAGGTTTGCAACACAAGTCCAAACCTGGACAGCTTTAATCGTGTTTAAGTGATACATAGATGGGTGTCATCAGCAGTAAGCAAACTTAATTTTTCTTTCTGCTTTATGTACAATAAAGTCTGAAAGATTTGAGTCGTCATGCTGACTAATAAAACATATCTGAGTTTCCTTGTTGCATAAGGGAAAGAGATGTGCTGCAGTCAAAGGTGAAGGCTTTGACAGCAGCTCGTCAACTAAAAAGCAGAGTTTCATCCAAACAGGCCTTCATCTGCTCAGTTTATCTTTAAAAAGGTTATCAAGGACAGCTGCTCCGTGTCAGCAGGTAAGTGGGCATATGAGCCGCACGGTCGCCTGCACAATTAATTAAAGGAACTATACCTGATATTATTTTAATCTTTCTAAGAAAAATGGTTTTCTACGTGGTATAGTATGTGGTAAAAGGGGTAATTTCATTACAATTAATGACTCATTGATTGC
>JAVQJG010145004.1:0-16548 GCA_036024015.1 Craterocephalus amniculus
CTCGTCTTGTTACTTAGTATTTTCTTCTCCACTATGGATGCAAGCCAGGCAGTCATATTTTACGTTTTGGACGTTTTAAATCACTCCACAGTAATCTCTTTGCGCTCGCGATCGCCACATTTGTTTACAGGGAAGCTAACAGTGTTGCTAATGCTAAACCTGCCGGTAGGGTCGGATGTTGCTTTGATCAGTTCCGCTTGTAGCCCACACGTCACGTCCGGCACGGCCCGGATTGCGTTCACAAGCCATCCATCCGTGCTCGAGCACGGGTGGCCCGGGTCCTGGACTACCTCCCAATCTGGGCCACCCGAGGCGCGCCCGGGCCCGGCCTGTTTGCATTCACATGGACAAAATTTGTGGTCAAACGTGCTCAGACCCGGGCCCGAGCATGCCATGTGAAAAGGCCCTTAGACTTGCTTCAGTATTTGAGTCCCCTGTAATGTGAGCGTTTCGGTATTATATGTCACAGTGGCTGGAAGCCAGAATAGGCATTCATTTTCTATAATGAAGAGTGTGACAGGTCGTCGCTTCACTCAGTGGACAGATAACATTTGCAGGTTATTTACACACACAGGAGCACATGGAGGCTCCCTTGCAATCACTCACACGAATCAGTGTCAGATGAGTGGCCATATGTGACGCAGCCATCCATGCATGTACCCACAAAATACAACAAACGTAAGCATGCAAACACAAGTTGAGAGTGCACGCACACACTCACACCTCTCCCTCATTCTTGTGCAGTGACACATGGTCCAGGACGCACAAATGTGCATGCAGTCTCGTCGGAGTGGCCGAATGAGAGAGCGGCGTGTAAGCGGCGTGTACCTGTGACTGGGAGGATGTACTCACCGCTCCCCCGTTCAGGATCATGGTCATCTCGGTGGGCTGGTACACGTTACTGCGGAAAGGAGCGCTGGGCCTGGCGCCGGTGTTACTGTTGTGTTGCCCGGCACCGGCACCGGCACCGCTCCTCAAGCCTGGCACAGAAAAGATTATCTACTTTGACTCATTACTTCTCTTTCTCTTTTGAAAAAAAAAAACACTTCCTACACAACCGGTACTTATTTCTAGCCTCTCGTGCAAATATTTCCTGGTGTTCTGTTACTCACTTTGGCCTACATTCCTCCTACAAGCCGTCCACGCAAATTACGCCCGTCTGCCCTGACTTTAAAAGGACTTAAGGCAAGATTTGTGAGAAACTACACATGCATTTCCAGTTTATGAAATGCTAATGGGTCGTCAAGCATTAAAAAACTCAAATAACGAGTCCATCCGCACAATAGCTTTTTGCCTTGAACAGGCTGTGTGCTACGTATTGAGCTGCAGTTCGGCGTCTGAATTTCCTGCGCAGTTGTGAGGATGTGAGGTAAATTGACGCTGTATGTGTGTTGCCGACAACTCTTGAACAGGAAAAACATGGCCACGGGGACTCGGATTCAAACACTGAAGGGAGTGTTTCTGCAGCCAGGAAATGACCTGCATCCACTCTAAGCCCACAAAAAAGTGCCACCACGAAGAAAAAGAAGATATTATCAGCTGCATTTCGTGACCAAAGACGGACAGTCTGTAAAGTGTTTGTGCAACCTCCGTGTCGGCTTGGTTAGTGGCTGCAGTTACCCACAGCGCCTGTCAGCACTAAGTCAGATATTGTAAAGTTGCTTTAAAGGCCCATTTATGCTCGACGCAGACGGATTTGCAGACGCACAGAAAGGTTTCGTCCGTCTTCTGCATCAACTACATGCATATTTGGTGCGTTTTCAGGCTCCTTGCGCATCCGTCACTCGACAAGGAGGACAGAGTAATACCACCGGTAACCGCGGTGTCAGTGTTGAGCATAGTGGAGCAGAAACAAACCAATGAAGAAGTAGATAAACGGGAAGAAGAAAACCACAGGAGAAGAATGAAGACAGCGAAAAAACATTAGAAGTTGCACAAGCTTATGAAATAAGGCTCTACAAGTGTTCAGGGTGTGTTGGTGGTTAGAAACCACTTTATAGTCGCGCGTTTGTGCCGCCAACCGGCGTCTTAAACTAACGTTGTATCGCAGAGTTTACAATAAACTCAGCGGTGCCGCTGAGAAAGGATGCATGAGAGTATGAGGACAGCAACGCATGAAGACGTTTGGAACGGACGTCCACATTTTAGTCCGTCAAGGAGCATAAATGGGCCTTTAGTCCCTTCAAGGCCCATTTATGCTCGACGCAGATGATGGATACGCAGATGCACGGACAGTTTCGTCCTTCTTCTGTGTCATTTACGTGCATATTTGGTGTAACGGAGTAATACCCCCGGAAACCACGGTGGCAGTGTTGAGCAGAGTTGAGCAGAAACAAACCAGATCAGAAGAAGAGGAAAGGCGTAGAAGAAGAATGAAAGCGAGAAAGAAAACATTAGAAGTTGCTCTAGCTTTAGAAATAAGTCTCTACATGTGTTCACGGTGTGTTGTTGGTTAGAAACAACTTAATAGCAGCGCGTTAGTGCAACCGACCAGTGTCTGAAACTAATGTTGTATCGCGGAGTTAACACTGAACTCAGCACTGCCCCCTAGCGGAGGTCAGTCGCAACAACATAAAAGACACATGGAAGCATGAAGACATCAACAGATGAAGACGTTTGAAAAGGACGTCCTTATTTACGCCCCTCAAGGAGCATAAATGGGTTTACTGGATGTTGCCGTACCTGCAGTGTTTTCGTCGCTGTATCCGTAGCCCTGGTTTTCCACAAACTGCCTGTGAGACAGAGGGATGTCTTCATCGAAGCTCGTCTCCCTCATCCGTGTCGAGTTCTGGGAAGTGTCAAAGTAGTCTGGGGCGGTGGGCTGTGGCGGGGGTCTCAGACAGATGTGGGATTCAGGAATGGCGTGGAAGATCAGCAGCAGCCACCCCTGAGCCACCAACGCTATCGCCAGCGCCGGATCATTCCAGTCCGGGGACCTGCCGAGCCAGGCGTTGCCATAGAGATAGAAACCCACCCAGGCCACCCACAGCAGCAGCGACAGCAGGCAGGTCACCAGAAGCCAGATAGCGTTGCATCGCCATTGACGTGTCTTCCCACAGAGGGCCAGGGAGGCGGCGGTCAGCGCAGCTAGCAGCAAGACCAACACATAGCTGCAGGCTAAAGAGAAGTCCAAAGGTAGGTACTGACAGGCTGCTCTTCCCTCCCTCAGTACGGTTAGAAGCAACCACTCAGCAGCGATGATGCCCTGCACGGCACTCAAACCCAGCGCCAGGCCTGTTAGCGCACAGCCTCCAGGGCTCCGACGTTCCCGGCCCAACCTCCGCAGACGGACGCCCTGAACCAGCAGGCAGGAGAAGCAGACGGCGAAGAGGAGACCCCACAGCGCCCTGCGGAGCAGGCAGAGGGCCTCGTCCTGCTCGATCAGGTAAGCGAAGCTCAGGGCAAACAAGCCGAGGATGCCCAGAAGCAGCAGGAGGACCGGCCCCACGCCACTGCGCTTCTCCGCCTCACTGATGTGGCGTAAGCGGCACAGCAGGACAAGGCTGAGTAAGATGACGGCCAGGGCCCCGCCGACAGCAACAGATTCAACCGCCACGCCCCAGATGGAGTCCAGGTCGCAGAGGAGGGTGTAGGGAGGTAAGAGGCCCCAGCCGCAGCCTCTCGGGAGAGTCTCAGAGTCCGGTGGGTTTTGTCCACTTGTACGATGGATAATAGTGAGCAGAAGCAGGAGCAGGATAGGTGGGAGCGCCATCTCTGAGAAATCAACTGAGGTGAAGATAGACATAGAGAGATGAGGAGAATAAGAGGCAATCAGGGAGAATGAAGACAAGAGGAGTGGAGGAAAGAGGAAGAGAGAAGACAGTGAGTCATCCTGGCAATAAATGTTTGGAAAGCTGTAGAGCTGAGCAGTCAGTCATTCCTGCTGCAACCATCCATCTGTGAAACAAAACAATCGGCCACTGCTGTGTTTTACAGGCGAGACAAAGGACAGTAGTGCATGCAGGGTGAAAGACTGCAGCCCCTTTGAATGCACAAACCAAAGGCACAACCTGCTTCCCCAATAGCTTCCCTTCCTTTAAAAGGACTTTCACAGCATCTAATAAAAAAAACAACAACCCACACACAAGAGCAACACCTACAAACTCACAAGAGCTCAGAGCAGCTGCTTTTACTTTCTTCACAAGGTCAGAGTCCAAGCAGATACAGTTCAGAGCTCCCAGACAGGCTTTCACGTGTACGATTTGTCCGGTTTCATTCAGCGCACCGGCAGCCAGAGTGCTGACAGGAAAGCTGCACATCATGCATATTTTTATGAAAAAAAACCCCACAGATACAGAGAAAAGAACTACTATGTACAAGCAGCTTGACTCACTATCAGGCATCTGGGGGCATCTAGCAAGGTGTGAGACAATGCATAATACACTCCACACAACAACACAGCACTCTGAGCCTGAGTACAAATGCCTGTGTGTATTTTTATAGTGAGAAAAAAAACTGTGAAGTCTGAGTCTACTTTTCTCTTCTTCAAGGCGGATGATCAGCACTGTCGTCTCACCTGTCAGACTGTGTATTTAATAGAAGGCTGATTTGTACTTAAAGGCACCACAGCCAACACACACAAACGCTTCAAAACACACGAAGTTGCCAGGTCGCTGTAGCGAAGCTTTCAGATGTTCTTTCCATCACTGGAGTGTTAAACAATCGACTCTCTCAAAGCACTTTCTTTTTTCTTCTCTCCATGCTTGAAGCTGAAGCTCTGGGTTGTTTATTTCAGGGAGCTTGGGTCTCATCATAACTTTGACAGGAAAAATCTAGCAATCTCCACAAATAGACCGTACCACAACATTTGCATACCACATAAAGGACACTGGATATCCCCAGCTTCATGCTCTGTGTCCCTACTGGTGAGTCAGAGTGAGTTAAATGTTTGGGAAATCAGCGGAGACCAGGATCAGATAAACACCAGCGAGGTCACGCGGTCATTCCAGCATGGAGCTTATTGAATTGATTATTAAGTTAAATGGGGTAGACAGAGAGGAGACCGACCCTGGGTAATTTTATTTTTTTCAGAGGAAAAATACTCGGACTTGACTTGCTTTTGTTTGCAAGTTTGGTGACATTTTGGATTATCCCACAGAATAATGTCAGAAGCAAATATATCAAATGTAAAAACAGGGAGACGACATAAAGGAATCACTCAGACTGATCTATAGAAACCTACTTTCACAGATCACTAGCATTTCATTTGGAATATTAGCTGTGCAACAGATAGTCATGGCCAGCATGTTGTAGGTGACATCATGGTGGCCATCTTATATATGTTCACTCATAGCTTAGCCAACAACTGGCTAGTTTGGAGATGGGATTGTTAACTCTGGAAGGCTTCTGCCCTGCAGGTTTTAAGATGTTTCTCTGCTTTAACACGCCGAAAACCTGCTGGATCCCTGGTTTGTAACTTTCAGAGACTGAATAATAGATGTGTAAAAAAACAAACTGTAAAAAAATTTCCTTTATTAAAGGAGCTATACCTGATATTAAGTCAGGCTATTTTAGTTAGCGAAAGCAGCTAATTTTTAGCTTTGGCATGGCGCTCTTTCTCGGCCAATGTGGTTCATTTCTGTAACTTCCGGATTCCCTAGGGGAATGCTCTTACTGGCTGATCAGAATCCGGACTAACTAACTAACTGAAATAGCCTGATTTAATATCTGGTATAGCTCCTTTAATTATGCTAACATGCTAATATGTCCACAACTTGTTTCCACTGACCTGTAAAAACTAAAAGTAAAAAAAAATTCTGCTTTAAACATTATCTTTGCATTAGTTTATCCTTGTCCATTGTACTTTGGACAATTATCATAAATATCTGTATTCAGAGTGTGGCAGCTATGTCTGAAAATTTCAAATCAAAGCAAGCTAGAGGCATATTTCCACTGTCGGTGCAGACGACCCATCTATTCATTTACAGTCTTTGATGTGTGTGTCCTCACATCCATTTCGTAAGATTTCTACGGCAGCAGCTGTTTACAACTTTGTGATATTTCATCTCTTTTTTTTTCTTGGAGACCCCAGTGGGCAAAACAGTGAAAGATACATGTAAATGTGTTTTGTGCATATTCATTTAGAGCCCTTTCATGTTTCCTTCAGAGATTTAGCTCCTCCAAGATTCCTTTCAACGCCTCCTCATTACTAAAATTCATTGCCCCCTTCTTCCCTGCTGCTGTTTCCTGTTGTCTCCTTGTGTGTTAGCTGCAGTGGCTCCTGCCCACTGGTTATTACTGGTCTACTGTACATTAACATCAGTCAGATGACTCACCATCTTTACACACAAACACCTGACATGAACATGCATACCTGAAAATGGACACAAAAACACCTCTGACTCGTGCTTTCTCCCGACATTGTGTTGTCGTTCTGTCGAGTCCCTGATAACCATGGTAACACCCCATCGCTTAATTACGGCATTCAAACAAAGGGCAGCTGAGACAATGACTGAAAAGCTCACACACTCCCAGCATACTTCTCCTCCTCCACATTTAATTTTGACCACATTCTTTGCCACAATTCTGATGACAGCAACAGCAAAACAAGCTCACCCTGAAAAGAGGCTGCAGCTTCTCTCCTGCACACAAACCACTTTTTGACTCACTCATCCTCTTGCCCCATCATTCCCTTTTTGCACAGATGGTTGCACTGGCAGCTTTTTTGAGTGACTTGGCAGATTGGTGAGCTGAAAGCTGCCACAGGCCACACACACACACACACTCTTATCAGCCGAACATGCTGCAAAATCCCATGCACTATGCATGACACACACCTACAGCACACATGCCACACACTACAGTCCTCTTCTTTCCTTCTTATGAATATGAGTCATGTAAAAAGAGAGGAAGAGAGCCTGTGGCCGTCCGCTTTGCGCAGCACAGAGAGGGTTAGGGTTGCAGCAGCTTTCTCATCCTGCGCTCCCTCCTATCCTATCTTCCTAGATGCGTTTGTCTTTGTGTCACTTCCGCTCTACGCAGCCATTTCTGTTCTCCATTTAAAATCCTCTGTTCTGCTAGATTTCAGTGCCATCCCTCCTCCGGAGCACGGGTCTCATCCCTCTACATTTAAAGATGCGTTGTAGGCAGCCCTCTCATCCTCTCCCTCTTTTCACCCCCACTCTCAAATCCCCCAAAACACCCCGGCTCTTTGTGGCCCTTCCTCCTCCTCCTCCTCCTCTCCCTTCCTCTTGCCTTTATTCTTTCTGTGTTTCTTATATAACTGAAGGAAGGATCCAGCTCCTGCCAGTTCTGCTGCATGGCTGCTGTTTCTCAGACACCATCCTCCTCTGTGCCAAACAGCCAGCTGGCCCTATGTGATCATGGAGTCTACACATAGCAGGGTTGCATGCGTTCAACGCTGCATACATCTTTACCAAACGCTTACACGCCCGTGTGTGCGGCCGCTGTTTACATGCAGATATGATATTCAGCCTGGCAGAATGCGTTGTGCATGCGTATCTGAAGGCAACACAATCTGACACAAAGCTGCAAGTGGAGAGAGTGCTTCATGTATTTCTTACAGCAGTGCTGTTCCCTCACAACAGGAATATACGGTAAGCATGAGGGGACAAATGTGCATCACTCCAGTCATTAACATTTACTCCAGGCTGCAAGGCAGGAACAAGATAGATGCCGCAAGATGTCCACCATAATTACAGCCTCCAATATTAATCAGATGCAAAGCCAGATGCAGTCTAATTACCGGGGTAATAATTGGGAGAGTTACTGCATTTTAATGGCTTTTTTTCCGTCTTTACATTTTCTCAAACAGCTTTATCTTCACTGTTTGGATAGTATTGGAGAAACGTGTGTACAGTATGTATGAGTGAGAGAGAGCCCAGGTACACAGCTGCTAATACCTTTCACCAGCTGTTGGAAATTAACAGGTCATTTGGGATTAAGGAGAATAGCTTTCATATCTCCCAATAAGGAAACCAGGCTGTCAAATCCGTCTTAAGATCGTCAGACCTCCTTCAGAGTTTTGGAGAATAACTGACCTGTAATAATTTGGTCTGAATTAACATTTAGGAATAGAAGAATAACTGAATGTGTCTATCTTTCTTTCTAATTTGCCTATGAAAGATTCCAACGAGACTGTGGGTAGAAAAGCTCAGAGAAAATATTCAATGGACCTATAGACCTCTATTGATTCTGGTGTACTGTTAATTGAGCAGCATCTGCCATTATTTACAAAGGATATCAAATATAGTAAATGAAAAATTCTCCCATTTCTCCCAAGTATTAGGGTGTATAGTATCAGGAAGTTAAAGTAGCCTACATGATGGGCTGTTTTGGACAGCATGAACGACTTTCTTATGTTACAGATGCTGAAGAGGTACTCTAGCTATATCATGATGGCAGTAAGTGTGGATAAATGGTCTCAAGAGGAACTATCCCTAGATGACAGATGTTCATGGTGATGGCTTCAACATTTAATGTAAATGCTGTACCACTGTCCAGTGTTGCAGAAAAACAAACAAAACATGCATGAACTGAAGGGAAATGATAATTTTGACTTGTGTTGCCCGGTCAATTATTCAATCAGCTCAGAAGTCCTACAAATGCAAAAAAGCAAAACCCATTGAAGGTTTCAAAGTCTTCAAGATAACTCTCCATGCTGGTTTTAAGGACCTAAAGCATCTATATCAACAGTGCTGAAGAAGGCTGTCTTTAGTTGCTATAAACTCAGAAATGGTTATACCTTTATCAAGTCTGTTGCACATTCAGTTCAAATTATTTCCAACAACCATGAAAACTCTTACAATTACACACCAGATGTTGAAGTTTATTTTGTATTAACATAATGAGAGGGCTGATGACGACTCCTGCACTCTTGAACAGATTTCCCAGCAGGCTCAAAGGAAAACCTTTTTGGAAAAGCAGTGTTTTGTTGTGAAAAAGGAAGAAAGAAATGCAATGCAAGTGAATTGAGACCCAAAGATTCGAAAAGATCATCTAATTAATCTAATAATTAAAATTCTTTTCTTCTAGTGGCTTTCTTAAGACACTTTGAAAAGCAGCATGATGATTCTCCCATAACTCTTCACTACCTAGACATGATGTTTCCGGCCCTGCATTCATCTAAAGAAAGACTGAACCATTTTACATGAGATTCCAGGTCTTCTACTACGGTTCTGTAACAATGCTTCCTTCCTGAAGATGCTTTTTATTTAAATGTCAACAAGAACTCAAATCTCAAATCTTCATTTTCTGATGATTTATTGGTGTTGTCATTTTTTGCTCACTAGCTCCATGGACTTTGCTGTCAGAGATATTCTGCCTGAAATTGAGCTCACAAATGAAAACTCATCCATCCTAATGTTCATTTGACAAATATCTACATATTACTCTCAGACATGCAGACATCCTTTATACTTCACACTCAGCAGTGACAGATACAATGGGATATAAACGGAGCAAGAAGGGAACAGTTTGGAAGGGAAATGGTCTACTGAAATACAGAATGGGAGGTAAGATTTAGGACAACAAATAGACAATTTGCAAAAGCAGAGCTGAGGGAAAAATAGTCTAGAAAACAGTGAATAGCAAGATTTAAAACCAGGAGGACCCTCAGGGGTGCCATCAAGGAAGAACTGACAGTGCAAGCATTTTTTCCAGCCTCTTCAGACATCCCTGGCCACCCTAATTAGGCCTCATTATCATGTGACTGGGCTTACAGCAAAACCATATGCTAATTGACCTGGCAATTAAGAGTGCCAATGTTTAACTTCAGCCCCCTCTCCCCCCTCCCACTCCTTCCTCTCCTCTCTTTTTGCAACATTATCAACGCATATAAGATGACTGGTCAATACCAGTGTGGCGGCATCCAAAACCCCAAACTGTACCCTGAAACATGAGACCAGACACACACACACACGCACGCACACACATACCTCCGGTGTCAAGTGCTCTGCTTCCGTGCAGTATGATTAAGCATCTTCCACTGTAGATCAAATAGGGAATGATGAATGAGGGGCAGGGGGCCAGGAAGATCAGATTTGGTGAGACTGTGATTGGAGGTGCAATGGAAATAAGGAACATCCGGATATAAGCAGGAGGAATTGGATACTTGAGGAGTATGTGTGGATGTGTGTGTGTGTGTTTTAGTTTAGTTTTTTCTTCTCAGTTATCATGACAAGTAGAGCCCAGCCCTAAATATTTTGTCTGAGGTGCTGTTTGCGATAGGTTTTAAGTTGAATCTGTTGAAATTAGTTCTTAAAGTTTAGGCTCTGCTATCGTCATGAAGTAATCTCCTGATAAGGATAGCTGCATGTGTGTGTATGTGTGTGTGTGTGTGTGTGTGTGTGTGTGTTTGTGTGTGTGTGTGTGTGTGTGTGTGTGTGTGTGTGTTGGGAGGAGGGGGCGGATACATGAAAACTAATGCACACATGAGAGATGAGAAGTGGAACAGGGAAGTTCCTGTGTTTGGCCCTTCAACTTAATACTCAACTGTGTCATGCGATCAAAGAGAGGTTCTACACACACACACACACACACACACACACACACACATCCGCACATGCAATAATCCAAACAGGGTACATATGGCATCCGCCTGGAGGAGATACTGTAGTGTCTTCTTTTCCCAAGAGGATGCTAAGCAACTCATGAATGCCCCGTTGGAGGACAAACAGCTCCACTCGACTGAATATTGATTAATGATGGAAAACACAACACCCTGAAAAAAGGCCCAGGAGCTTTAGAGTACATATATCCTGCACCGACAAGAGCCACAGTCTCATTTATCATCTATCAGCTGACCGACACAAAGCCAGTCCACATGCTGACATACATTTCCATGCCAACTTCCTCTGTTTAATTGAACTCAAGTGGCCATTTACATGATATGTTTTTGTGAGCTGGACTTCCAAGCCACACTCTGTCTCTTGTTTATGAGGCTGGCGTGGGAGGAGAGCATCTCCTAAAGGGGGACACCCTTGGTTTTAGCTGACCTAAAGAGCAGCTAAATGCAAACACACATTTAGGCAGAGCTTTTTGTTTTCTATGCTTTTTTTTCTGCACAGCCCCCTCTCTTAACAATACAGGCCACATGGGAGGGTCCCTGGGGGTTCCAGAAGAGTGTGTTTGTTTGAGGGAACAGCAAGAAGACTATTGTTACTGAGGTGCGTCAGTGTGTGTGATCCAAAAATAAAGAATGACATCTAACCTCGAAGCCTAAGAATGAAGGAGTGATTGACACCCCTAAAATTTCCCAGCGCGTTGAGGGCTGCAAATGGAGGCGCAGCTACTGAAGAGACCACCGTTTGTTTTGTTTTTTTCCCCTCTCTCCTTGGTTTTGTGCTCTTTTATATGATCGTGAGAAAAATGTGCCAGTCAATCAGTCATTGAATTTTAAACAGATCAATGTCCAGCACTATTTAGGATTGAAGCTGGCCACGCACTGTTTTGTTAAATGCCCTTTAGGTCAAGACCAAATCTGCCCAGCCCTGTGCGTAAATCTGCGTTTCTAAAATACTGCGTGCTCTCTCTGCTTCACCTTTGCATTTGGTGCATCGACGTCGTCTATCTCCCAGGGCTGCCACCAGTGACACCTTACTGGCGATCAACCCCGCAAATACAAATAAACACTAATAATAGGGCATTCACTAACCCAGGCGTCCAAATAAATGTCACGCGCACAAATTTCCACAGGGATATCACTCGTCCCCACCCCCCTCCCATTTTATCAATCAGTATTCTACATGCTACATGGGAAGCAGCACGTACCTTTATCGATGTAAACAGACGTGGTCTTGAATGAAGACGAAAGCACAGTAGTCAGGTTTGATAGAAATAAAATAAAAAAATAGAAATGTCACATTACGGACAAGGCTGCGCTTGCTGTCTTTGCGTATTCTCTCTCCATCCACATGGACTTGTACGCGAACAACCCAGATAATTCCTCCTGCTCCAGCTTGAGGGGGGAACCCGGTGAATCAGTCCGTGTCTGTTCTCCTCAGAAGCAAAACGATCATTGATGCAAGTCCAAAAGGTGGAGACGAAACGTGTTAGACTGTAAACATTGAAAAATGCCCGAGACCTTTTATAAGCGTTTTCCTCTAAATCCTTTGTTCAGCGGTGCGCATCTTTGGCTTTCAGTCAGCAAAAGCGACGAAGGAGTCATCAAAATGGATAAAAGAGAAAAACCAGTGAGAAATCCAGTGAGAGTTGTGCACAAATGTTGTTTCCCATATCAGCCGGATCCCTTTCTCCAGTCACTGCGCCGATTCTAAAGCCGAGTATCCAGGTTGATACTCACAGCGCTCAGCTGCACCTCTCCCGACTGAGTGCATCACTAAAACTGCGCTCCGCTCAACGTGCGTAAAGATAATCCCCCCTGAACGCGCCCTCACACATAAAAAGTGACAGCTCTCCAGAGCCACTCTGTCCTCCGTCACTTTGATTACTCTGATGAATTACTTGTATGTGTCATATACACATCTTGTTAATTACAGTACAGCACACGTGCAGACAGCAGTTCTCAGTTGTTCCATTATATCCTAATTGGACCTTGGACACATTTTGGACTCATTGAATGTTACTCTCTTGTTATCTGGTCCAAACATGCAGCGCAGCACAGATTTTCTGTCGTTCATTGCGCGAAACCATGAAATACATGCAAGCGCAACTCAGTTTTACCATTATAAATAAGTTTCCGGTTTCGTTTTTCAGAGTAAAGTCTCTGTTGCCGCTCAAAGTCAATTCCCTTTCAAGCCATAAACGCTTCTAATGCTCTGTCTTTATTCACCCAGTCACGTGCCGGTTACCACTCTAGTAACAATTTAGGATTCAGTTTGTTTCCTGAGCCCCACAAATCTGTCCTTTAAAGAAATGCCATGGTTTTGTTTACTATAAGCCAGCAGTATAGTGATGCTCTGATCTTCAAAATACATTTCGGTCATTGCCGTAAGCGACTCATATTTTGAAAGTCACATAGGGTTATTTCCGCTCTTCGTTTGGTTATCTCACAGGTTTTTACACAGCAACAAACCGCTGTGACGCTTATTTTTTCTCGCCCTCATCACATGCTTGTTACCCCAGCTGCTACAGTCCGTCCGCGGGGGAGGGGGGACCCAATGCAGTGATTTTAATCTTTATTTTGCTCTGATTTTCGCAACATTGAAACACTAGCAGCCACGACACTCCTGACCAAGGAACCCCCACAATGCTGTTGGTGTACAGCCGGAGCTCGTTGTATGGGATTGTATGTAACCCAGTGATTTGGGGGTTGTTAATCAACCCTTCTGCATATCATTTGCACCAGCCCTGTTCCGGTGCAGCATGATGGAGACACATTTATTCTCACATTCTGCTCATGCATATCGTGCATGAAACGGTTTTCTCATTGTTTTCCTCATACTTTCCCTTTCACATGCACAAAGAAATACATACAGGGTGGAACAACATGAAGGCTCGGGGCATTTAGGAGGCGTATCATATGGAGTGGCAGCTGAGGATGTGAGACTAATCTGACAGGTGCAGGCTGAGAGAGTGACAGCATGGGAAGAGGGGGTGGAAGAAGATGAGGAGGAGGAGGAGGGGTCACCAGCTCAAAACAGTGGGATTGAGAGAGATTAATGGTTCTGTCACTTATCAGCAGACAAGCCATTGCTGCATATCATCGATTCCACAGTTATTCTCATCAACTTTGTATGAGCTGTGAAAGCTTGTGAACAGGAGGAAAATCATTGCGCAATCAGACATAATCACAGTAAATGGATTTGAAAGAACATCCCAATGTGAATACCTCATCAGGTTAGAGGACCAGGGTAATTAAGAGGCTTATTACTGTATAATTACTGATTGTGAAGTTCAGAAGGTAGACTGGAAAGAATAATTTTGATCTGTGGAAAAATGTGGTCCACTTTATCCATTGAGGTATGTGTAAGGGCTCTCATACACATAATCGACGTCAGGAGCTAGTGGTGATGTAATGTCTCTCCTGCTATCTCCTCACATTGCCAGGCAAAAAATAAAATCGGTATATAAGATAGTACAGCATTATAAGCCATTACTGATAAAATTATACTAAATAAAATAAACCACAGTGTGAACATATCAAATTACATTAACGCTGTAATCATCCCTGTAATTTGGTTTGAATAGTGTGACAGCTTCTACCATTGCTGTGGTGTGTGAAGCTTCTTGACACCGTTCCCTCACTCAGTCCTTAGGGGAGTTGTAATAAGTAGCTGCAGCCAAAATGGCTGCATCATCTATGTATGATCCAGTGACTAATGTGGCATATGTCAGCAGTTCACTCACCACACATGTTTGTGTGTAGGCTGAGGATCTAGCTGATGAGAACTTTGTTCCACTTGTGGTGCAGGTAGTGCTTTGACTGCTCATTGAGACTAAAAGGAGAAACAACACCCGAGTGTGCGTGTAAAATTATATAGAGTCTATAATCTGACAGACGGGTGTAATCAGCTGATTGCGGTTTCTGTGTATGTGCTGTTAGATGTCCCTATATCTTCCACATTTGACCTTTAAAGTAGCACTGTGTAACTCTCTGACTCTGTGTTTCTGTCTTGGGTTTATGGCACAGTGACATTCAACGTATCCCAAATATGAGAAACCACATCTCACAACTTTGGCTTCTGGGATTGAGTATCTAGGAAAGGGGGGAACACAATGGCCACTTTGAAATCACACCATGGCTGATTCATCAAAGAAATCCAAGAGGACATAATTGAATGAGAGAAAAAGAAAGAAAAAAGACAAGGAGTCGGCATCAGACTGAATTTAACTGACTGGAGAAAGCTCAGAGCACTGGCAATATGAAAGACGGATGCCCAGTTACACATTGTCATTTGGTCAATTATTAGATTTTTTAAACTAAATGCCTTGCCAGAGACCATTTTTTTATAATTTGCAGTTAAAGACAAAGCAGGTATAACTATTAAAGAAACTGTTTAGCCTTTTATATGACATTTTCAAGAAGTCATTATAACTGAATAATGAATGTTTTCCTCGTCTTAAATAACAATGCAGATTAATTAAGTGCCAAACACAATCTTGGGTAGAGGTACAGCTTGTAAAATTAACCAATTAGAAACAGCCTAAATCTCTAATGAGATTAGCATCTATAATTGGTTGGTGCCCTTGTCTAGTAGGTCAACCACTTTGTACATAAAGATTTCAGGTCTGATAGTTATGTTGAGGGAAAGGTGGGTGGTTAATGAAACACTATGGCTATACCTGTTGGCTAAAGACAATTCAAGGACAGGATGGCTGCAATATTGGCTGGTTATGGTTTGTTTTCAGCCCCAGCACAGACCACTGTTGTCTCCTGGTCATATTTTTCTTCACACATGGCCTATGATGCCCTGCTGTCTGTCCACCACTATGATGAAGTGAGAAGGATTCAAGGTCTACTGTTCACAGCACTCCAAGATCAAAGTTTATCTCCTGAATAAACGTGGAGGGTGGCTGTTGGATAATTCCTATGCTGTGGCATTATCTGGTGGTGGATTATTCACTCATTTAAAAACTCCTAAGTATTACATTATATATATATATATGTGCACCGTGTTGAAAGTGGAGCACATTGTGGTAGACTTTCAATATATTTAAATTATTTTCGAGTCATCAACAATCAGTTTTTTAACATAACTCATGAGTTTGACTGTGAAGATATAAGAATAAAGAATCTGTGTTTGGATTTTCATGTGTTTCCATAAACTCTCTGACTATAAACTGTCATCCAGTTGTTGCTCAATAACTAGTGAGTTAGCAGCTCTGGCTGAGCAACAGAAAACTTTGCAGGAGTTGTCGACTGGCAAATCAGAGTTCTGATGGCGTTTTCTTTGATTTTTCAGTAAAATCAGTCACTCCCAGTTACCACAGTCCACAAACACAGCATTAGCAGGTGGCGAGGTGAGACTGCAGCCAGGTACAGAACAAATGTGTGATGCATATGCAGTTGAGAGCAATTTTATCAATCACTGAAATCACAAAATTTAGAACTTTTTATTTCACTTCTTTGTCAACACACAAACCACACAGCCAAAAACAATAAGGAACATGGCAACAGCATTGTTACTGGTAGAGGCCTATGGCCACAACTCTACACACTAACTACACTGTCGCACACTAGTCAGTCATATGGCAGGGGATAGGGTTGGCTTTGTATGGATTTATATGTTGTTTCTTGTGTTTTTCTGCTTAGTATATATAAAGCTGGATGATAAAAAAGCTCAAATTTAGTTGTTTCCTGTTGCAATTCTGAACATAAAAATCAACACCTCTGTTTATATTACTGGAACTATCATAGGAAATCTTGATCCAAGCCTTCCTGAGTAAAAAGCAAGCTCAAACTGTAGTGGAAAATGTGACTCGTATATCTGTTTGAGACTCGGATGAAAGCAGCCAGAGGAGAACTTAGTATTTATAGAGGGTGACAAGGTAACTCTGGATCAGTGTGATCATGTGTGAGGCTCAGTCGCTGACGAATATAACTTTACTGACAGGCTGCAGACTAACTCTGCCTCAGCCTGATGAGTTATTGTCCTTTAATGAAAACAGTACCTGCTCTCAAAGTGT